>JANHGB010027769.1:0-10088 GCA_026283785.1 Coracopsis vasa | reverse complement strand
TATGTATTTATGCAGGAATGGGATTCTGTAATGCTTATCAGCGTCTGCTGTGTTTCATCTCCATGAGATGCCAGTTTGTCTCAGGTTTTATATGGCTAGGGGTGAATATGCTGTGTGTTGGTTTTCCAAAGCCTGCTGAAAATAAATGTTTTCTGATTGTAAGACACAGGAATTCACGGTGCATTTAGGCAGGAAGGGTTTTATGAAGACTTAAATTCCGCTTAATTGTCTTTTGAGATGGTGCTTTTGTTCTGCATTGAAAATTTGCATGCCTTACTATTAATAATGCTAAAATTAGTTCTTCTAATACAGGAGCTGTCATAGTAGGGCTTAGAACATTTGTTTTCAATCTCTGCTCTGTATATATTTCTTGGTCTGTTGGGATAACTTTGTTTCTTGCACCTGAGGTAGCATGGGATCTTTTTGGGGTTGGGGTTTTTGTTTTTGGATGGGTACAGGTAGTGAGAATGTTAATACAATGTGAATAGGTATGTTGGAGTTTTAAACAGAAGGGCCAGGAATCTTGGACCTTCCAGAAGAAGTGATTCTCCTCATGTCTGGAGAGACCACTGTTTGGAGAGATGCTCTACAAGTTTAAGGAGGCCACCTCCTAGGACTCCTTCACTGCGGCACTGAGGCTTAAGTCTGCTATAGGCTGAGATAATAGTATTGTAAGAGGCTATTGGTATGTTTTTGCACAACAGATATAAGTACTCCATCACAATTTTTTCTTTTTATTTTTGGAAATGCTCTGAGCAATTTTCACTCTCCACTTTATGTTCCTTTAGTGTCTTAGATTGTTGTTATGGGAACACAAGAGTTGGAAATATCCTCAAAAGAGGACATGGGTTGAACCTGAGATAAAAATGAGGCTTGAATTGGAGGAGATGTGCTCTGTTAAATGTTGACCTTCGTACACAGTGATAGAATGCAAGTTCCTCGTGATTTTTCTCTTAGATGTCCATCTCATTCAAACACACTTTTTGTTTTCCATAGTGACCCCAGCACCATCTTTGTTACGGTTTATCCCAGCTCCGCTGTCAGTTTCTGTTTTTAAATATGATTTGTCAACATTTAAATGTTTATAGTTATTTTAATGTATAGTTTTGGGTTTTTTTTTTCTGTTGAAAATCAGATTATGCTAGAAAATAGGAGATGTGGGAGTAGCAAGTGTATTAAGGGAGTAAATGGGCCTAGGCCAGCTTTCTGGACAGCGTAAGGCCAGCTGGAGCTGGCATAAATAGATGCCAGGGAACAGAAAATAATGAAGAATGCGAGATTGGATTGCCTCTTTGTATAGAAGCAAGGTTGGTTGCATGCTGTCTCCCTCTAAAAGGATATATAGATATGTACCACTGATTACTGCATCTCAATTTATCTATTTATTTATTAATTTTGATCTCAGGTTGCTCTGTCATCGAGGAAATTATTAAATCCTTCCTCGTGTTCTTGTCTGTAATCCTGACTTTTTTTTCTTCTCCACGTTCATTAACTCTATTCTGCATCATTTTGAAGGGGCAATATGCAGCCTTAATTGCAGCTTTGTGTACTGATATGCACAAACACATTACATCTCTTTTGTTTTTCATTAAAAAATTCCATTCTTAGAACAGTTGCTGATTTATGGTACTTATTTCAATGTCCTCTGTATCATTCAGGAAAATCTGTTTCATAGTCATTGTTCCATGGTTTATTCACATTACAATAAGATATCACAAGTTCACGATCTAAGAAAGTACTTTTTTACCATCTTGGGAAGGCTTTCCTTTGTATGGAAATTTTGTAACCCTACGTTTAACTTTTCCTAAGATCATTTTAAATATAAAACTTTATCAGCCCTAACTTCAGTAATATGAAAGTATCTATGGTAGTTCAATAAAAATGGCACAGATTCATTCTTAGTGAGGCAAAATGGAACCACAGTAGTAGTTTAAACTACTTTTTAGCTCATTCTTTTTCAGTGAATCTTCCATCCTTTGCACATTATTATGAATCATATAACTTTTTTTAGCATATGTATGCATTCATAGGCCTTTCTTTGAAATCACTAAAGTGAGAAGTAACCAACAGTAAGTTGGTTACTTCCTTACTTGCAATATTCCATCATCTAATAAGAATGGCAGCTTAAGAGAAACTTCTGCTATGTGCTGTGATAGGTGAGGTCTTCCCCCTCTTCCTTCTTCAACACAATGCCAGGCTTGTAGACTTGATATTTAATTCCACAGCCACCTTTGAATCTGGCACATTCTTTTTTCACCATAGTCTCTCAAACACATGCATAAATGCAAATAAAGAGGTATTTGGGAAGCTCCCGTCTGCAGCTGTTAAGGGTGAATAAGTTGCTTGATGTAATGACAAATACGGTGTGAAAATCTTGGTTTTGGTCCACCTTAACAGTATTTTTCCTGTTCTCTAGCACCCTACCTGTAAGGAAAGTGGAAGCTGCTTGAAAAAGTATATTTTTCAGCTTTTTCAGTGCCATTTTAACTTAACTTTCATCCTGTTGGATAACTGACAGTGGTCGTCCAGCTGTCTTTGACAAGACATTGGTACTGAACATTTTTAGTTGCTCTTCTGATAGCCGTTACCTTTCCATTCAGTACGGAAGTGTAACTGATGTAACCCGTCTGTGTTTGGCAGTTTCACTTTTGCTTTAGCACTGCTGTTCAGCACGTCCTGCAGATGAAATGCATGGCTTCCTGGGTGTAACCTCAGGAAACGGTGTCCCTTTAGCTACAGTCAGCATGGTTGTCAGCCTTCATTATGGGCACCATCTGCATATCTGGTTGCTTTGACTTCATTATGCAGGTGAGGAGGTGATCTTTTTCCCCTGTGAGTATAATGCACTCAAGTTTAATCCTAACATTATCTATTTATTTTAAGATGAGGTGAGCCAAGTGGCACGTTGGTACAATTGAAACTGAAATATTATTATTGTTAAGATTTGCATTGTGAGAATAAGAGTGAGTCACTGCAGGGCAATCTTCCTTGGGTTCTTCCAAGATTACCTGATTTCTCTTCTTAATGATTATAATGAAGAACATTTTATCTATCTAAAGTAGACCTATTTTAGTAAGACTTTCCAGTATGTTAGTGATCACAAGGCTGAGATTTCATCTTCTTTTTCTGTTTTCTCTCTAGAGCAGTACCCAGCATATGGTAACTGTTTATTTACTGTACCATAATGCTCCTATTTATGCTAAGAAAGTGTCCAATATTTTGCATTTCTTTTCACTAGCTTGCATTTGAGCTGCCATCCAAAGGTACAAGCTTTTTTTACTTGTGAACGCCTAATTCTCTGAATAAGCTTGTTCTCCATGTTTATAAATACTTGTGTCAATGTGACGCATATTTATCCTGGTCTAATCAGGACACATTTCTGAGGTGGAGGTTTTACTTTGTGAGACAATGATTCCTGTTCTGTTTGAGTCTCTAAACTGCAAGTATTTTTATGACTTTGGAGTAACTCCTTCATGTAGTTCTTTCTTCACTATGTAAGCGCAAATACACTGTGGTCCCTATCAGAATGGAGAGAGTCAATTGTGATGTGTTGCTTCGCTAAATTGCTTAGAAATGAGAGATGAATCCCCAAGAACACAGCTTTTTCCCTATCAACTTGTAAAACACCACTTTCACAATGTTTTTACCTTATGCTGAACTACCTTGAGTCACATTTTGGTATTTCCTGTAGAACAGATCGTGTCTTAATCATTCCTTGCTAAATTTGTTAGGTATAGACTATGTTATAATTATACTCTTGCTAATTTAGTGTAGCAGAACTTTATTTTTTGAAGAAGAATTCAGTCATATTTCCTCATATTCTTTCCTGAACTCCCTATTTCTTAAACCAAAAAGAATGATCTGCAATTGCATTTTATCCCAGCTTTGTGTATCAATGTTCTTTGATATTCGCTCATTTTAAGAAAGATCAGAGTGAAAACCTAGCTGTACTATGGCAAAAGAAAATAATTCAGCTAACCAATAAGGACTTAATTCTCACAAAGACAGACTTCAGCTTCTCTGTGCAGCATAGTCCTTCTAGAAGATAATCATCCTATTAGCTTTTGCACATGGCTTTGGCCACTACCATGTAGGATAGGGAGGGGGGATGGGATGCTGTGCCCCGACAGTGTCTGTTCTGGTAATTCTGAGTCTTTTAGTAAAACGGCAAACACTTACTAAAAACGTTAATTACATTTGCTGTAGCCTGGCTTCCTGTGGAAATAAGGCTTAAATGTTCCTGCTGTCTTTTAGTCCACTATGACTATTTTGTGTATTTGTTGGCCAATTTCAAACTGCATTTGTAAAAGAAGGGTTGAAGTCTCAAAGATGTGTCTCCTGCTCCAGAACTCAAGATGCTTATACTTCAGAAGGTTAGATGAGCCTTTCTGTATTTTTAATCCAGTTTCATTGTTGAGTGGCACTAACTTGTGTTCTCTGTAGTGAATTACCTCAAATAGTGAACGTTTTGGGGCTATTTTTTTTTTATTCCTGACATTTTATTCTATTATTATTCCATTATTAATGTTTTCTGGTTTGCCTTTTTGTTTGTTTCTTCTGTTTGTGTTTAAGGGATTACCCTCATGTTACAATTTCACAAGATTTTTTAGATTCTAAATTCTACCAGCCAGGAAGTTGGGGCTATTACTACCTCTTTCAGTAAACTCCAAAGCTTTCCTGCATTCAGGCTAATTGTACCAACACTGCCTTTACATTAACAACAAATATCCTGTGTGTATTTTTTTTGCTGATTTATTTTTTTCTGTTTTCTGTTGCGTAAGAAAGCCTGAAATATTTTGGGTTTTCTTCTTCTTTTTCCTATCTTTCCACCTTAGCTTTTCCTAGGTGTTTTTCTAGTCTAGAAGGTATATGGCTATTTCTGCATCACTGTGGGGGACCATGACCACAGCCATGCTTAGATATATCTCAGATAGATTTGGTCTATTTAGCTAGTTATTAGGGATCCAGTTACTGGATAAAAGCGCAGTGGTTTCTTAGAGAAAAACAGTAAATGCAGAGAACTTTTGTGAGCAATCACAAATGTGCACCCAAAAACCACTTTGAGGATTAACACAGACATAAATATGTTTGTGGAGACAGTATATCTGACCAACTGGATGAAATAGAAGATTCCTGTATACTAGCACATAATTTCATAATAATGCCAGATTATGCTTTATGAGGCGATGTATTGGAGGTATGTCTGATTTAAACAGTATTTAAGCTTAATCAGAGTACTTAGTGTGCTTAATGTATATATTGTCCAGGAACTGAGAGAGGTTAATCCTTCAACGTGCACAAAAGCAACATAGGTTTCTAATTGTTTGCTGTTTCCTCACACAAAGCAGAAGAATAAGTAAAACTTTTGGAGTAAATCTAAAATCCTGCCAGATGTCAGTAAAGCAGAGCCTTAAATATCATGATTGTCAAGAACAATAATTCTCATCTGAAGAAAAAGCAATATGTACTGCAGGTTTGCTCTTCCATATCTATTATATCTAGCTCTTGTGCATCTGATGCAAAAATCCATTACTGGTTCAGCTGCCACGATCAGCTGTAACTGGCATGTGGAGTAAGGGAGCTGGAAAAATTCCATGGTCCTGCACTGGAATGCAATAATTGCCAGCTCCTTCCTGGGATCTGGGACCATATGCATGAATCTCTCACAGCATGAAGCTTAGATCTATGCGGTATAACTAGCCTGTTCTAGTTATTTCAGATACCCTGGAACAACCCCTCTGTTTCCCAAGGAAATTATTTTTATATATTGGTATATAACTATGTTGGGAGAGGGAAAAATTCAAATGGATGATATATTCTGAACTGTAAGAGAATAACTCTTTCCATGGTCAGTTTTCTTGTGAAAAACAAGTCTGAAGAAGCTGTATGGAAGTAGGTAAGTCAATAATTGTGAGAAAGATGCAAAAGGAGATGAGCGAGTTAAAAGAATATGCTCTATAGCGAAAATAAGAAAGAGTAGGCGTCCATGTAGGCAGCTTTGTTGATGGCAAAATGCTACGTGTTCTTATTTTGCTGTGTGCTTTTTCATGATGGAGGAATAGATGTTCTGCACAGTTTAAGCAATGTCATTCTGTTTTCTGCTGTAACATTCTTTTTCCTTATGTGGAAGGAATCATAAAGGGTTCGATATATTCTTTAGTAATGAAACTGTACAATGGGAAACTCTTATTTTGAGAGTTCTTGAATTACACAAACCACTTTTTCTTTTTCCTGTCTTATATTGCCTGAGATACATCTCACCCTACAGGTGATGTAACTGTTGTCATGGGTTCTCTCTTGCAAGGGCTGTAAGTTTTTAAATAAGAAATTAAGAACCGTCTTGGTACTGACTGGTTTGGTTCTGACCTTAGCTCCAGTCTGTATAACCTGAGCCCATCATCCATACATCTGTCACCTTTGTCACATGTGCTCTAGATTTACATTGGATGTAAATAAAAAATAGTCTAGGCAGAGAGGTTGGCAGTGGTAGTTGCACTCATTGTGACTGTGACCAACAGCCTTACCTCTGTGCATAGGAAGAGGTGCTACAGTTTTAGAGGTTTGAATACATATATATCCTTCTTTTATCTAAAGTAAATTCTAAAAACCAGATTTCCCTCCTCTCTCCCAACTTTCAGCATGGCATGCTACAAGTACTTCTGACTGATGAAAACTGTCCTGAAAAGTGAGACTGCAAGTGCTTGTATGTGTTCTTAAGACTTTAGTAGAGAAATGTGACTTTGAGGCCACAGTCCAAAGCTCACAGTGATTGAAGAGGTGCACAGACTGTCTGTCCATTTGGTGTAAAGCTAACCTAATACATTAGTGAATTAGAAATTTTAGAATAAATTCTATAAATTGTATTGTAATTCTGAGACTCCTTAAACTTGCCTGTGAACATCCATGTCACAAAGCTTCATATGATCCATGCCTACGTTGCTGGGACTTTGTTGGTTGTGTTTAGTTTTGCGGTCAGCTCAAGGTGTGTTCAAGAGCTAAGCCCTTCTCTTTTGAACTGCCCTAGAACTTATTTCTTGGCTCACTGTCAGTAAGCTTCTGTGTGTGGGGGGAGCGATATTTTTAATCCACCAATGTGTTTGATTTGCAACTGCATGTGCTCTCTGTTTGTGTCTGTTCTATTCGGTGGAAGACCTCAGGTGTGGATGAAGTTTTCCAGAAGGGGCACTGCATGTGTAGAATTCACTGGAGATGCACAAGCAATTCAGTGTTTGTTTATAAACCTCAGAGGTGTTGAAAGGTCATGGGGGAAACTTCCATGTGCTACCCTGGCAGAATACAGTTACTGGCTTCGTGATATTGCCAGTATTGAGAATTGCTGTAGAATCTTGACAGACTGACAGTTTGGGTGCAGGATTTACTCTCTGCATCATAGATCCTGGTAGATTTTTGGATGCCAAGAAATGGCTATACATTTGAAGCATGGGAATTCTTATAGTGTATATATACGTTTTCCTCATTCTTGCCAGTGAGATGGCTAAGGCAATAGTGTAGATGGTTACTGTTGCCCTGTGAGTGACTATTAATAATTTCCCCTATGTGGAAAACTGTCAAGTAGATCCTGATTTTTTTCACTCTTTTTTTCAGGTAAATATTTTTGGTGACCTTAGCTGAGATGTTATGGCTCATTGACAGCAATATGTTTCCTTTGGGAATACAGTCCTGCACACCCACTCACAGCTCCCTGACTGCAGATCCCCTGGTTTGTTCCTGCTCTTCTCTCCTTGCTAGCAAGGACTGTTGTAGTGCCACATCTGTCCCATTTGAAATAGAGCCAGTTGTGCAAGACCATATGCTTTCTTGCTTGACATTCCTTTACAGAGACTTTATCCCATTCATTCTGGAGTTTTCAGCTCTTCAGAGTTTTTAGAAGTATATCCCAGAATCAACTTCTGTGTTGTATCAAAGCTTATAGATCATATTGGAGCATTATATTCTGTGATTCTCTGGTTAGTTAATATCATTCTGTATTGCAGTATCTAGAGTTGTTTTACTTAGATGAGCAAGATATTGGAGAAATGGTGCCAACCTTGTGACTGAAGACTTAAATGCTCTTTAAATCTGTATTACTGAGCCCAAGAGGAATGTGGGAAACAAGTTAAAGGAAATACTGGTTTATAGAGCTGTAGAGGGGCACCGGAGGCTGCTACCCCTTGGTTCTGTCATCTGGGCTTCAAACTGGATTGGGTAGTACCTATGCACAGGTGAAAACAAAGCTTTAACCTATAACCGTAGCAAGCAGAATTTCAAAGCCAGCTCTAGATCTGAGATTTCTTTTCTGCATGCTGTTAGTAGTATTTGTGCTAATAAACAGCTCAGAATTAGAAATATTGGTCTCAGTGGGACTGTCAGTTTAAAATAATGTTTGTTTCTAACAATGTATAGTTTCAAGCAAATCAATTAAATATCAAAGCTTCATTATTTAAGCAGTTCAATTAAATTTTACACTTCTTTCTCTGGTTTTGCAAAGTTGGAGCAGATGGGAGAATGCTGTGGCCTTTGTAATCAAAGACATGTAAACTTTTTTTTTTATTGCAAGGAGAAACCCCACATTTCTAATAACATTGTGATGCATGCGGGCCTTAACCTGCAAGATGTGGCCAGACTTGTATATTTACATGATTTTGCCTTGGGTATGCTTGTAGTGAAGTTGTGCAACACATTTCAAGATTGATGCCAACTTCATTGTAGATGTAAGAGACATCTACAGTCTGCAAGTTCATTGGAATTTGACTCTGCTTCTGTTCCAGAGTGTATGTGTGGGGAATAAGTCTCTGTACAGAGATTTATTTAATCTTTTAATGTCAGGGGAGTTTGATCTGCTACTTCTGTGTTTGGAATGCTCGCTATGGAAGTATGTCAAGGAGACAAAGCTATCACCTTGTTCTCGATAATGCAGAAAGCAGAGTTTTCAAAACTGGTTCTTGTTTAGTTATCCTTCTGCTTACCCACATGGCAAGAAAGGAATAAATTCTTTTGTCATCCTTCTACATGAGATACCGAGACAGTGAGAAAATGCCATGTTCATAATGTTGATCTGTACGTAAATTGGAGCTCAGCTGTGTATTTTCTAACATAGCTAAAACTCATTGTGTTTTTGGTAAGTACAAGTTATATTTGGTTGTTTCATGTCTCCATACAATAATCCGCATATTATTTTATACTTTGTCGATACTCCTTCTCTTCTTCTTTCATAGCATGTTTTCTCAGTTATTGAAGTTTTCTTCCTCCGTTATTCATGAAGCACACAAACCTTCTGTGTAACTCGAATTTCAGCTTTTTCTGATACCTTTTTCATTTTACATTTCCTTTTTACGTTATTGATTGTTTTCTTCCATTGTGGTTGTCTGTCTCTGTAGGATGGAATGCACATTTCAGTCTGCACAGATCACCTGTATGTGAGTTAGTGTAATACACAGTTATTAATATTAATGTCTTCATATTATGCAATTTTAATAATAAATGTTAATATCAGTTCAAATCTACCCATAAAATGCCAAAGAAACACATTTTCAATAATTTTTACTGCTGCAAAACATGGGATTTATCTTTCTAAATTTATCAGCTTTCTACTTGAAAATTGTGTCGTGTAGGATGACTTTAAATTCATAGAGAATTTAATAGAGAGCTACTTGGTTCCTAATTTCTGATTTTGCTTTTGGTTAGCTTACTACTAACTTCCTTACTACCTTTTTTTTTTTCTTTTTCTGAGTGAGTGTAACCATCCTTCTAAATTTTAAATGTTACGAATATTTATTCAGCTTTGAAGCTCAGTCCATGTGCTGAGTCACTTTTTAATGCCAGATTTTCCCACTGTTTGTATTGTTGGCTTCATGGACATATAGATTAGCTTTCTTTAGCTTGGGATCAATGCTAAATATCAGTCTTTGAATCTATCAAAGCAACATTTATCAACAATTATCTTTAGACTTTCCTACTGAATCTGTCACCTCATTGTGCAGTAGTTTATTGCGAGTTGTCCCTGCTCGTGTATCCTGGGTTCAGCAGTAGCAGTCATTTTTTCTCTTTCTTAGTAGCTGGTGCAGTGCTGTGTTTTTGACTTTCGGCCT
>JANHGB010027768.1:0-13278 GCA_026283785.1 Coracopsis vasa | reverse complement strand
AGCAATCCCAGGCACAGCTACAGATTGGGCAGAGAAGAGATTCAGAGCAGCCCTGCGGAGAAGGACTTGGGGGTGTTGGTCGATGAGAAACTTAACATGAGCTGTCAGTGTGCACTCGCAGCCCAGAAAGCCAACCGTATCCTTGGCTGCATCAAAAGGAGTGTGACCAGAAGGTCGAAGGAGGTGATCCTGCCCCTCTACTCTGCTCTCGTGAGACATCACTTGGAGTATTGCGTGCAGTTCTGGTGTCCTCACCATAAAAAGGACATGGAACTGTTGGAACAAGTCCAGAGGAGGGCCATGAGGATGGTCAGGGGCTGGAGCACCTCCCATAGGAAGACAGGCTGAGAAAGTTGAGGCTGTTCAGCCTGGAGAAGAGAAGGCTGCGTGGAGACCTTATAGCAGCCTTCCAGTATCTGAAGGGGGCCCTTAAGGATGCTGGGGATGGACTATTCATTAGGGACTGTAGTGATAGGATAAGGGGTAACGGATTAAAACTTCAACAGGGGAAGTTTAGATTGGATATTAGGAAGAAGTTCTTTACTGTAAGAGTGGTGAGGCACCAGAATGGGTTGCCCAGGGAAGTTGTGAATGCTCCATCCCTGGCTTTGTTCAAGTCCAGGTTGGACTGACCCTTGGTTGACATGGTTAATGTGAGGTGTCCCTGTCTGTGGCAGGACGGTTGGAACTATATGATCTTAAGGTCCTTTCCAACCCTAACTATTCTATGATTCTATAAAGATTTCCTGATTTGTCAGTCTGGAATTCTAGGGCCTACAGAAGTGTTCATCCATTTTTCTTCAGCATTTTATTATTTTAATTTTATTTACACAGTCGTTTCCTATTTACTTTATAAACCACGTTTCCTTGACATCTGCGCTAAGCATAATAGGGCTGTAGGCAATGACTACAATCATTAAGTAATGCTACATCTTTGTTCTCAAAGAGAAATTGTGATAAAGGCTCACTAGATTTGGAGGAAACATGGAAAGTCATCTTTTTCAAAAGGTGCATGGTGTGCTGGTCCTATTCACCCTCAAAGCCACTATCAACTACACAGCAGGAGGAAGATGCACACCCATTGACAAGTATTGCTAAGAAAGTTTGCCTGTAGAATGGTTACAGAGAGAGCTTCAACTTCCAGTTTAACAAGTAATACTTTAAATAAATTTATTCAGCCCATCCTGATCATGACACTATGGAAAACTTGTTTGAACTTTTTCAATACAATAGCAAGCTAAAAACTAGGGTTTCAACACCAAAGTTCCACCTACTCAGCATGCATACTAAAGGTGGGTGGGAAGATCAACACTGCCATAAATCTGCAGCCTTGCTCCCCAATCATAAAGCACAACCAGTCGTGTCCAATGACAATGGCTTTTTGCATATACACAATTCAGCCTGTCTATTAGGGTAACATCAATAAAAATCACAGCACTCACATGGCACTTCAAATTACCCAGGTGCAATAACTAATTGAGAAGTTAGAAAAACTATAAAGAAAGAGCAGCCCATACATTTTAGGTGGAGGAGCTGATAATTTGTAGTGGGTTTGTTTTAATTTTTTTCCCCTTCACAAATCCAATTGTGAAGACAACACGGATTACCTGCTAGTAGCAGAAGGGAACACACCTTTTCCCTTATGGGAAAAGGCAAAAAATCTACCTACATTAGCACACTATGAGCAGGATGACACACAATGCCAAGCACCACTTCACAGTTCATTTCCTGAGTCTGAATTTGCTCAAAAGTCCTTTACAACACTGTCAGTATTGCCAAGGGCTGAAGATGCTTTACATCAAATGCAAAACAACTTCTGCTAGCTCTTCAACTATCCCTGTCCTAGAGGGACACTTTGGATGACAGAATTTATGTACTCTCCTTAAACAGTGCCTCATTTCAATAAGCAGCAGTTCTAGAGGAGCATCATGGTTATTGACCTTGGCTTCCCTGGAAACAAAGCATTAAAATGATAAAAAAATCCCAAACAGGCTTTGCTAGTTAAAGCAATCCAAACAGGTTCCCTAATGAAAGGGACTTGGAAAGAAACTAGAATAATACAGATTAGCACTAAGAATAGCTAGCCCTTTCAAAAGCAGTGTCTACTTTTTTGGAATAGCCCCTGCACATTTAGATGAGTCTGAAAAGATGGATATGATTACTTTCATCTGTATTGGATAATGTCTGCATGCCTTCATATCAACGAACAATTACTGTAAATGAAAGTGAAGGTCTTTGACTCAAAGAAACAGATGAGAAGAGGAAGCTCTTGCGATGGACACACAACGACTAAGTAAATTTCACAGGTATGGTTACGGTTGGGGGTTGCAATGGCCAAAGTTATGATATAAAATTATCTCTCCTCCCTGTAACATATTCTAAGATGAACCTCAAGTTCTGTGTCTCAGGTTTTCCAGTTCATTTGCATAGATTCAAAATCTATTCCATTTCAAACCTGTGCAAATAACATTTTCTAGGTTCATGAGAAGAAGTTGTCTCCCCCGTTTTTTCTGAGGATAGCATCCTCTGCATTTTCTGAGGTACATCCTCTTCTAGTGATGCAGAAAACATCAAGACACGTGCAAGGCAAAAAACATAGTCTAATACATTATTTAGTCATTTCTGAAAGTTCTCACAGCTGCTGAATTCTGTATGGCAACCAGGACTAGCTCTGTACATACCTCACAAAACATCAAGTCCAGTATGTGGTAGTAATAATTATGAAACTCCCAGAGAACTAGACCTTGATGGATGCTTCAGTTGAAAGCTATTATCTGGTTCATATTGATTGCAATTCGCAATTAGGTTTTAGATTAGAACAACAGGTCCACCAGAACCGAAAACTACTGGAATGATTTCTCTTAGAAATCTGACTGGACAGAACATTCTAACACTGAGTGAGGATGTCAGAACTGACTCTTTCCCTTCAGGAGAAACCTATACGAGAAAATAACCCTTCCTCTTACACACCACCCCTCCCATCCACCATCACACATTAAGGGAGATTCTCCATTCTATAGTTATTTTTAATCCAGATTAGCAGGCCTCATATCACTGGCTTTGATGATGACCATGACATTTAGTCACATGAATAGTATTCACTATAGAATCACTATTGACTGATAGACATCACAGCTGAAAGGACATATAGTTTTGGAAATCACCACTAAAATAACAACCCCTCCCTTGCAGATCACACATTGACTGCTGAGACTAACATGCCCTCCCAACCCATCATTAAGCCACACTGTCTCACTGCGAACCAAGCAGTAATAGCTGGCAACTGCTGCCTTAAGGATGGCTTTCCCTTAAGACTGACAGAGGGTAAGATCTCATCTATTGTACTAAACGACACAGATTTGGACCAGTAAACCTTACCTCCTGGGATGATGAATACAGCATCCCAATGCTTTATGTCTCACCTGGATGGCAGAAGTTTTGTCAAGAAGCCACAAGCACACATCATTTCATGCCCTGCACGCCAGCTCTGCTCAGTTCCCAACCTGGACTGGTGCATTTAGATTGGAAGAAAGTAAAAGGAAAGAGATGGAGTAAAAACCACTGTACTACAAGGCTCTGAATCTGGTCTTCACCTATACTTAAATGCCTTACTCAGCTCATTCAGTGGCATTAGCTTCAGGGACTGTTACCAACCCTGATGGAATTAAGTCATCACTCTTCAGAGCCATGTTGCACCTTAACCCAGAAAGGATTTTTATGCACAGTATAAAGGAAATTAAAAGCTGGACAAAAGCAAATAATTTCAGGAGGTTTTCACTTCAATACAAAACTTTCCCAGTGTTTCAAGGCAAAGGAACACCAAGACGCCTGTAGCACTGCTGTTATTCAGGAAGAATTGTCTCAATATATTTCATTTTATCAAAACTTATCCCACTCTTTCACTGAATGAACAGTCTGTGCACCTTTGATTCTCAAAGACAGCAAAGAAACTTGTTTGGATTAGTCTACATAAGTCTTCATTGATTCCTCTCTCCTCTGAGGGCTCTGCATTCCTTCTACAACTGAATAGATGGAAACAATCCTGCATTGTCACCCAGCAAAGCATAACATTAAGACACCTATCCGCATCGCATTTAAGCACATTTTTCTGAACAGACTACTGAAAGTTGATCTATGCTCAGAGACAGAAATGCCAAGTTTTCTCCCACAGTTTGCCAAGGACACATCACACAACTTTCAGCGTGTTACATGGATCTTGCTTTCCAGAGCTGCCATGTCCTATCTCCCACTGACTACATTTCTGAAGGTCAGTCCCTTAACTGTTCAGTGTCCCAGCAACATCACCTGTAAAATAGGAATAGATTAGATCTGTATTCCATCTGAATTATTTCTGAACACTGTAATGATATGCAGCATCATTTATTTTCTACCTTTATGTTCCTCTGAACCAGTGGAACACTCAGCTGCAGATTCACAGCTGCTGCGGGAGGTCTCTGCAAACAATGCAGCTCTGGAAATCCAAGTTATTGTTCTAGCTTCTTGTTCCAGCAGTTGGAGGGTAATCACCCCACTTAAAATCTGCAACAAAATAGGTCCTGCTGAAACCTGAATCCAGACTTCATCAGGTGGTGACATTTACCAGGTGCTCAGTGTTAGTGAGGCTACTCCATTCTTAGACTTGGTGATTCTCCAACACCTTTTGTTTAACTGAACTAACAGATCAAGGTCTCAAACCCAGACTTTTCTTGAAGAGGTAGGGTCCATTAGTGGACCACACTCTGTGGTTCAAATCCCAGCCAGCCAAATTACATTCTTGGTCTCTGCCTTAGTTTTCCTCTCTGTAAAATACAGACAATACATTTACAGAAATTGAGCTAGTTTTACTGAACTAAAAGATCAGAGTAGGTAAACTTGCCAATACTTCCAGAAATGGCTAGGCTGCATTAGGCAACAACAGTTTAACACTGTTCAGTGGAGCAGCCTCCAAGGGCAGCAGATGACAAGCAGCACTTCTACCATCACTGCAGCAAAGCAGCCTTCCATAAAGAAGAAAACTGCTTTCTCATAAGAAAAAATGTTAAAAACTTCCCTGAGAAGCTAGGAAGAGCCAGTGGAAGAACTGGCAGATTAGTAAACAGGAGCAGTGCTCCCCCTGTGCCACCACATAAGGGCAATAGATCTTTTGAGGCACCAAACTGAAAAGGAAGGAAAAAAAAAAAAAAACCCACCTTCCACAACTCCACAAAATTTTACAACTCAAAGATATTATAGATTCCTACTGCTAGCAAGACTATCAAAAAACAATCACTTCACTATAACAGACATTTGGCAGCAATACTGAAAGATCTTTTCCAGAGCTTAAGTTACCTCTAGCTGCTAAAGACATGATAAAACCTAGTGTAGGAGTAGATTATCTCCCACCTGCTGCTGCAGGCTCCTGTCACTTCAGAGACATCTGATGCTAGCCACCATCAGAGACAGAATACCAGACCTTGGGTTAGATCTAGACTAGCAACTGTTGCAATCTCAGAAATATAACAGACTTGGATAATTTGATAATTAACAGCTCAGGAAGGGTTCTGTCCAGGGAAATTGAACTGTCAGTGAAAACAGGCCTTGATAATGCCTTGTTTTAACCATGGTCAGGGAAGGGTTATTGCTGCAGAGATCTCTTTCGCAAGAATGATATTCCTCCTGCTTTAGATAATTCAGAAAGGAGTGTTGAGAGCAGAAGATAAGAGGTGCGTACATCAGCATCAAAGTAATGAAACCAGAGTACACTTTACTTTTGCTCAGGAGAAACCACAAAATTCTGAAGATTTACTTGTATTTCTCTATTCAGATGTTCATTGATCGGTTCTATGATACCAGCTGCTCACCTACAGTATTAAACAAAAGAGAACAATCCTTAAGCCCTCCTTGCTCTGGCCAAGTCTGACAGTAACACCAGCTTGGACTTCTGACTGGTTGAACAACTCAGGATGGATAAAGTATTGGGATGCTGTGAGTTGGTGAAAGGACTTGATTAATTAAGACCACCATGACTTCATGTGAGTGGCTCAGTAGTGTATACTCAAGAGGATAGAGAGTTCTGGGTGACTGGATTGGGCAATTCAAACAGACTCACAAGGCTACTATCCTGTGAGGCAGTAAAGTAAGCTTTGGAGCATTTTCCATTACAAAACATCCCAGCTGCACAGTGCAAAACGAGTGTGCCAACTCTGTCTGCCATATTCAGATGTACTAAAATATTATGAAAGGGTAAAATTCTCTTGAAGATTTTATACTGAATCAGTCAGTCTGCTCCCACAGGCAGTACAAGGCATAACACTGAGGCATAAAACCCTACTATGTGCTCTACTTAATCCAATATAATGATGGTTTCAGGGATCATGATCAGATTTATACTACCAGGTGATCTAGCAACACACGTCTGGTGTCAATAAGCATGGAACCAGGATGCTCAAAAGCAGTAATTCACAAAACATCTCACCAGTAGTGATCAAGGACCCTTTCCAGCCCCCTAAACAGCTGCCTAAGAAGCCTCTCAACTAGTTCAGTCCCCTTACTTCAGAAGAATAATTCAGGTCTCTCTCTCCCTATGTGTTTCTCCTGTACTGAAATCTCCCTCCACCATACATATACCAATAATGGATATCCAGAATAAAAAATGGAAGCAAATTACAACATAAAATAGAAACATATAGTAAGGTTCTAAGTCAATGCCACTGTAAGCAGGCACAAAACTGCCCAAGTCTGCCTCTGGCTCAGACTGGTAAACCCGTGAAATGTCTAAGAGGACATTCACATTGCTGCTGTTTTCAAGCAGATTCCCCTCATTTCCTTGGAATCTTACTCCCTACTTCCTGTAGTGGTGGTTGAACTATATTTTGCCTCCCAAGAGAAAGTCGGATGCCTGACACTTGAATTGCTTACAGCCAGTCTAGTCAAAGCACATGAGAATACGCCGGGGGGAACAATACTGCATATGGTTTCTCAGCATTCCTGAGAGCTGCAGACAGAAAGGGATTGATGGAGCCAAAGCCCTCCCTCCTACCGTCCTTCAGTCCGACTCTTCACTCCAGAGGGGTGTCTGACCCAGTAGGCTAATCAGCAAGGCACACACATTGGCACACACAGATTTTCCCACACAGAAAGCCAAAACACTGATTTTTTTCAAAGCATTACTTCAAGAGCTGGACACAAAAGGCCTACATGCTTTGGACAATGCAAGCAAAGCCCCTGATTACACCTTTTTAGAGGTGCTTAAGTGGTTTAACTTCAGGAAGATGCTGCCTGCCACATGAGAAGGAAAACGGTCCTCAAAGAGCATGAGGAGATAGTGGTGAAATGAAAGTTTCATCCAAGGGTTTTTCTTAATGTACTGAATATTCTCGCTCAGTCTAGCACTTTGCTTTGTATCTAGAGCAGCTCTAGGTGAAAGCATCTTTGGCAGCAGACTGTGGGGGGAAGCAAACTGCACATACTCCACTCCCTACTTAGTTCTTACTGGAGGAGCCCTGGAGCGGCTTGCTGAGTGTCACTGGGGACAGCCTCAGCTGTCGTAGAACAAGGAAGGCTCTGCCCCAAAAGCAAGTGCAGCTAGTGCTGACAGTATAGAGAACAGGGATAAGGGTCTAAGGTTCAAGAAACAGGCCGCTGTCCTAAAGTCAGGGAACAAGCATTAGAGAGTCCAGTGGTTGAACTTCAATAACCCCACCTTAAAAAATAAATAAATACTGCTAGAAAGTGCAAAGACATACCACCAAGCTAAATAGACAGACCCAAGTTTAGTAGTATGGCAATAAGGGTTTTTACCAATTACACAGGTAGGGTACTGGATGTTGGCTGCAGGCTGCATACACTGGATGCAGGGAATCGGCAGAAAACTAAACAGGGACTATCAGTGTGGGCACAATGGCAGTTTCTTGAGCGTGTAATACCCCAGAGCATGAGATGTAGAACACGTCAGGGCAGAAGACAGCCCTGCTGTTGCCCATTTTCACTATACTTAAGGAAATTCAGGATTGTTTGGGGTTTTTTTTGTTGTGTTTCTTTTATGTAATATTGCAATTTTCATATAATGTTTGATTATGTTTTGGTTCAGGGTGGGTATTTTGTTGTTTTTCGCACCACCCCTCTCCACCTATATTTTTATGATTTTTCTTTTTTTACAGCACACAAATAAGATTACTTAAACAACACAATTCACATAATCAAAACCATACTCTTACATCTTGGACTTTGGCAGACGATTCAAAAACAATGAGTAAAGATATCCTTACATTATTTTCTTACATTTTACATTGGTTTTCCATAACTTAGGAAGCAGGTTTGTAGCTCCTTGTAATTTTTATTTTACTTCCAATTACCTACGTTAAAACTATAATCTCAAACACATCTGAAGTACCCCTTAAGTATTTGGTGCAGACCCAGCTATAACCAGCTCATGATGCCTCCAACAGTACTGTCAAATGCTTAATGTATCTAAGAATAAAATTCTAAGAAATTTTGCATGGGCAGATCTCTGAACCTGACTTTTTTTACCTATGTTCTCAGTACTTGCAACATATAAGCATGCATAGATGGTGTTTTCCCAGAAATGAATAGACAGAATTATTATGTTGACACTTGAGGGAGGAGGGGCAGGAGGGAGGGAAGGACTGACTTTATGAACCATTTCCACAAGATATAACTATCAAATCTTACCAATGCTTAATCAGAAAAGTCAAGTAAGCTTTTCTAAAACAAGGGATAATGTCTTGACATCAGATATTCAAGAAAGTTCACAAGAATATTGGTAACAAGGAAAAGAAAGCATTTATTTTTATTCTGTTCCCCACTTTAGTCTGATTTTTTTCAAAACTTTTCAATATTTAGTACAGATTTCCCTTAGATAAGGCATAAGCATAGAAAGCTTTCATCTCCACAGTGAATTTAAGAATTATAAATGGTTGAAGATGAAGAGCAAAACGGCATTTACAACCACAATGCTTTGCAGCAAATGCAGAGTAAAAAAAAAACAACTACAGATTGCTTACAATTGCTAAAATGAGCAGTTACGAGTATGTTATTATATTTCTTCATGTGTTATTTGACTGTCATGCCATAACACATTTACTCATACAATATAGAATTTTACATTCTAGTCTTTATACACAGCACCTCAATGGCAAAAACATAGATGAAAACACCATGGTGATACATGGTCTTTTTCATTTCTCATTTTGATAGCAGCAGTTCACTAAGGAGTCGCTGCATATCCCAGCGACCTCATAAAAACAGGACACGTGGTATAGACCTTACAGTCTATAAAGATAACTCATTTGTGATTTATGTTGTGATAAAAAAAAAGGTGCTAGGAGACAAAGCAGTCTATCACATGTACTGCCAGGATACTGCCATAGCCATTTAAACTGGAGATTCAAAGGGGGGAAGAGGGTGAGGGAGAGAGGTAGCTGAATCTTTCATATAGGCATTTTTTCTCTCATCCTCATGATACCAGTAGCACAGACCAATCCATTTGGTCAGTAATAGCCAACTCAAAGTCAATGACCAGCTCACAGCTGGTCCTGCTACAGGGACACGTGGCCAAGAGAAGACATATCCAAAATGACTAGGAAGCAACAGTTGTATCTCGCACTCCCAGGTACAGCGGGGGCCTCAACTGCTAGCCCAGTGTCACAGGTTATTAATGAATTGGCACTTACATTACATTTCTCAGCTGATGTGCAATAGCTTTTTTATAGATTTGTTAGAACTGAGTTAATTTAAAAGGAGATCTTCAAATAGCTAATCACATTCAATTCTCAACTCCCCACTAAATTCACTTGCTCAGTTCATTAAACCTGCCAACATAGCATGACTGAATAACCATCTCTACTCAGAGACGTTGCTGCACTTGAGAGTTTTGAGAGAACATTTTTGCTGCAAAGACTGTGGGAGGGCAGAGAGCCACTCCTGCAATCCCAGCTGCCCCCAGAGCAGTACTGATACTCTTCAGCTTTGCTGTTTGAGGACCCAGTCCTCCCAAAGCTTAAGCAAATCACAGTTGTTGTCAAAGCCTCTATGAGAGAGAGCACAATGAACTCTCCCTCCTTACTAGCAACTTTTTCAGACAAGAAATTCCTATAAGAGCAAGAGGTCAGTCCTGTCTATGGGGTCAAGCTATGGCAAACTCCAGTCCATCTTTCCATGTGGCATCTGCCAACTATAGACTAGAAAATACAGCCATGGGGTCACCCACACAGTATACACTTGCTGTAATGTTTTATATGATATGCCCTTCTCTTGGTTAAAAACAAATATATTGACTTCTTTCATTTCAGAAGCACACTGATGACATCTGAACTTCAAAACTTACCCTTCAGACTGCTGTTTCACTGCCTAGGACAGAGGCAACTGCTGAAATTAAAGTCACTAGTAAAACAGGTAACTGTTAGAGCAATAAAATGAAGAACCTATCTGATACTACCAGATATTCCAAACAAAGATCAGAACAGTTTCTGAACTTTTTTCCATGCTACTTGAAAAAAGACAGGATAACTACTAGACTTATCATACTGTAACACCACCCATTGTTCTCCCATTCTTCCCTTGTGCTCCCTTTAATAGTTAGTTTGCTTCATGTTTTAAAATGTAGATTTGATGGAACAAGGACTACCATCTTGCTTCAAAGTGCTGATTCCTGTTATGCGAGTGTGCTGCTGGGCAAACATACTTAATTGCCTGCTGGGGTTAAACCACACCAGTATCACAGGCTCAAAAAGCCATTGAATCACAGAGGATTTGTGCATTTGAATTTGCATTTGATTCAAGATTCCTTGATAATCCAAATATTAATGATGGGAAAAAGCACTGACTTAAGTCCTATTCCATTCAGATGCTGAAAAACCCTGCCTTATGGAAAATATTTTGGGAGGTGGGAGGCTGTTCCCATTTTAAAGCAACATTCTTTCTGATACGTAATGAACTGCCATATAACCACCCAGATTATAGAGTGAGACAGCTTTCTAAAAGACAAAACAAGATGCTTAAAGCCTTAAATATGATCATTCCTTAAAAATGTCATTGCATGCTTTTGTCGCTAATAATGCTAACATACATCCTGAGAACAAAAATCAGCAAAATAGCAGTGTTTATTATGCCAATAAACATCCAACAGAGGGTGTTGGATTTGTTTCCTTAAATTAGTCACACCCCTAAACACTGTCAGCAACTGATTTGAAAGACTCCTTTGCTTATAGCAGCTGCTCACAGCACTGTGATCACCTAAAACAGATGCAAGGCATGCAGTACTAACATTTGAACAAAGTATAAAATACTAATTACAGTAAAACTAGTTGATACCAACATGCACAGCTGTTTTCAACATATGAAACAGAAGCATTAACTCCTTCAAGTCAGCAAGCATGTCCAAGAAGTTTCAACAAGATTGTCATTCACAAGCTGCAACACAAGTCTGTTCTGTACAATCCCCTCTGTTGGCTGATAGCTGGGGCAGGAGCCAGCAGACTACAGCAAGCCTGAAGGCCATTTCCAAAGATGTCTTAAGAAAAGCAGCAGGCGAGACACCATCAACACACACAGCAACGTTTTGACTTGCATAGGTAAGATCTCCCCTGCTTCAAGAGTCAGTCTTGGAATGCTTGTTCAGGGAAGAAAGACAAGGTTGTTCACCCTCCTACAGAAAGCAACAGGGGATCCCAGTGGTGCTGAACCTTGCCCAGCACAGTTTGCAATTGCTCCACAGGCAGGTCTGGGTACCCAAACATGGATTCCACTATTGTCATTTCAGTATGAGAACTGTGCCTGACATACAGATTATGGTTTGTGATTTTGTTATTCATAGAATCAGAGACTCATAGAATCGTGGAATAGCTAGGATTGGAAAGGACCTTAAAATCATCAAGTTCCAACCACACTGCCATGGGCAGGGACACCACACACTAAACCATGTCACCCAAGGCTCTGTCCAACCTGGACTTGAACAAAGCCAGGGATGGAGCATTCACAACTTCCCTGGGCAGCCCATTCCAGTGCCTCACCACTCTTACAGTAAAGAACTTCTTCCTTATATCCAATCTAAACTTCCCGTTTAAGTTTTAATCTGTTACTCCTTATCCTATCACTACAGTCCCTAATAAATAGTCCATCCCCAGCATCACTACAGCCCCCTTTCAGACACCGGAAGACTGCTATGAGGTCTCCACACAGCCTCAACTTTCTCAGCCTGTCTTCATATGGGAGGTGTTCCAGTCCTCTGATCATCCTCATGGCCCTCCTCTGGACTTGTTCCAACAGTTCCATATCCTTTTTATGTTGAGGACACCAGAACTGCACACAATACTCCAAGTGAGGTCCCACGAGAGCAGAGTAGAGCAGCAAGACCACCTCCTTCAACCTGCTGGTCACGCTCCTTTTGATGTAGCTCAGGATACAGTTGGCTTTCTGGGCTGTGAGCGCACACTGCCGGTTCATGTTAAGTTTCTCAGCCTCTGCTGTAAACCAGTAGAGCTCAAAGAGCCTCACTTAGATCCACTGTTTATAGGGTTGCAAGATGACCAGTTTTAGTCAATAGTAAATTTCCATCATCACTGCAACTAGAAATTATTCAAAACTCCAGTGATAATAGCACTATTCCACCTGCTCTACAATCAGGGAAGGAGTGTTCTAAGGCTGTCAGGGGATAACTGATTATCACTTCTTTCACTTCCCACCATAGCAATGGAACAATCAATCCCTGGTACGATCATTGCCTCCCTCCTTAGCCATGCAACTGATACAGTCAAGGGATGCTTCACCATCCAACTCATTACACAAAGGCCAAGGTCTGATGGGAATTCCTGAGACTGTGGAGCAGACGACAAGATGGGGTGAGAGATGCAGCACAGTACCTACCAATATTAAGTAATAAAGAAGAGTTCTGACTGCAGATCTTGGGCCAGTTTTGGATATCTATTATGAGAATTAGCATTTGTGGTCATAATGAGTCTGCATGGAACCCCACTGAAATAAATTAATTAGTCAAAACTTCTTGGCAGGCTGGAAATACAATATCTGAAAAGGACATTTACTCACAGATAAAGAAGTCAAATAAGCAATACCTGTCTGAAACACAAGTACTCTATTACTGAAATGCCACAGCAATCCTAATACTTTATAGCTTCTCATCAAACATTGTTTTCAAAATACATCCTGTTCAAATTTTGATTATGCTTTTTGTATGTTTTGCTTCCTAAGAAGGCTCTGGACTAAGTTCTTGTTAAATGAAAAGGTGGTGGGCACAATTTATTCTACCAGTAGCAGTAAATATAG
>JANHGB010027764.1:0-21334 GCA_026283785.1 Coracopsis vasa | reverse complement strand
AAGGGCATGATCGCTGTTGTGTCCCACTAGCAATCTCCCTGTCCATCCTGGTAAGCCCCTGCAGAACGTATTGAAAAAATGGTGTTTCCAAATGAGTTTGCTTTTTTTCCTTCTGTAGCAGATAAGATTGCAAGTTAGTCTTAACTCTGTTGGTGACTTTGATCACATGGACCTTTGCTTGGGGAGCAATGTTCTTCACCTAGAGCTTCAATAATGTGAGTGCCTGCATTTTGGGCTTTTTTTTTTTTACATCTACCTAAAAAGCAATTGTTTGTATATAATATTTGTTGTTTTCATCTTAGTACTTTGGCTGACTGCTTTGTAAGTGGATGAAAGATGTGACAGATAATAGGTGAGAAATCACTAATATTTCTGTGACTATTTTCAGGGAGACCATGGAATGAGAGGCTATCCTGGGCCCCCGGGGCCAAGGGGAATTGAAGTGGTGGGTCCCAAGGTTGGTGTGGTGCATTGCTGAAGCTTTTGTGCTCTTTTGTGATGCTGGCTGCCAGACTGGATCTCTCAGACACCCAAATATTTTCATCAATAATTGATTTATATTGGTGCAACTGCAGGAGAAATCAAGCGTAAAGACATGGGCACTGACTGTACTTTTATACCAACCAGATTAGGAAGGAATATTAATTGGATGAAATTGCATTCACAGCTAAACTTCACGAGATTACAGCTGGAAGCTGAACAGAACTGTTAGGCTGATAAATCAGTTAAATTATGCATTTTTCTGTTTGCATCTTTCTTTTTCCAAGAGATTCTTTTGAGGTGGAAAATATGTTAAATGTGAATTTTATGTTTGCAATTTTTGCTCAATGAAATTGAATCCAATTAATTTCATTAGTAAAACAGTTGAATACAAAAGAAGTTAATTCTTTATTCTAATACTAAAATTCTGTAAGAAGCCAGCATACAACATCTGGGCAATTTTTATCTCCATCCACTAAAGTGATTTATAATTCAAGAAAGACATAATGGTAAGAAAATAAATTCAATGCATGCCTGGATTTCATTATAGATGTATCCATCTATTATTTTTACACAGGCAATGAGGAGAAACTGTGTATATTTCTACACTTTAAGTTAAAAATAGATACGCCTTTATAAGTTTTGCCATGATTTCCTTAGCAGAGATTAGCAGATGTCTCCACTGCCATTTTGAATAAACTATCTGAATGGAGAAACATTGCTATTACCAACCTGCTACAGAAATGCACTGAGTGACAGAACATTAATATTTTCTCAGGATGTATGCTTGACTTTGCTTCCTGAAAGCTGCAGCAATTTCAGGACCTTGGTAAATCATACAGACACAGTCTGTTTAAACAAAATTAAGCTTAAACTGAGTGTCAAAATCCTACAAATGTGTGACATTATGTGCCATGAAGCCTTTGAGAATGAAAAATACTTTCTCTGTAGGGGAACAAGGATTAAGACCTGCTTGTAGCAGCTAGTTTCTGATATAAGCTATTTAATACATAAATAGCTTATAAGCATATAGATTAACAGTATTTTTCACAAGATATACTCTGAAAGTTTGTGGCAAATTTTTTGTCTATACACATGAGAATTATGACTTTTCAAACCTCACTAATATCTAAAAGTTAAATATCTAGAACTATGTATTTCTATTTAATGATAATTAAGTTTTGATATATTTTGCCTAAATATTCAACATATGCAAAATTTAGGTAACCTACATACCACTGAATGAATGCTATTTACTGTATTGTAGTATGGTGATTATTTATTGAAAGACAGTAATCAAAAAACCAATCTGAACTCTACATAAACTTTAATGAAGCTTCATCAAATTTCAAAAGCTTTTTTCAACTAAAAATAAAGGACAAAAAAAACCCACAAGAGAACAAACATTTAATTTTGATATAATCAAAGGGATATGCTTCACTTCGGCACTTTGAAATGTTAGATTAGCCCACCTCCAAAGCACAAGGGCTTTACCTGGCTTTGACTGTATCCACAGAAATCACCAGGTGCTTCTTTAGCTTTATCTCTTCCCTTTCCACTTAGAATTTATTGAATGACTGCTGCTCCCAGAGACTGTGGCACCCAGGAACTTGGCATGTACACATGGTGCACACGAACTAGCTAACACACCTGGCAGATTTACTCACACTGGGTTTTACTGGTCTGGTCCTTTTGTACCTCCCTTGTGTGGAGTGATTGCTTGAAGCTGTTGTATAAACATGGTTCTTGTTGGTTTCTACAAAGGAAAAACTGGGGGAAAAATCACACTATGTCATTGGCAAATTTTATTCTTTAATAATTTTCAGCTTAATTGTTCTTTTGCTTTCCTGGGAATTTGCCAGGGCTCACGGTGAGAAACTATAAACCAAAAAGGTAACAGAACTGATGGTTTTTACATGGCTTTACTTTTTGCTTGCAGTGACTTTGAGATGACTTCCTTAGTGTTACCTGGAAGAGTTTACCTCCTGATTCTTCTTTTTTTGCTCCACTGTTACAGGGTATTATGGGATGGAAAGGCTTGCCTGGTCCACCTGGCCCCCCTGGTGACAGCATACAAGGAAGCAAGGTAATCCAGGTCAATGTGATATCTGTCTAGTTTCTTTTCAAAACTGTCCTTAAGGAGATTCATTGTCTGTTTTTCTCTTGGCCACCAAATCAGTGAACTCCTGCAAATACTCATTGCCCATTTAAGTTTCCTGTTCATGGTATGTAATACTTGCTTTAACTGTTGAGTTCAGCATGGGATTACTTCATATAAGCTTTACCAAAAAAGCACCGATTCCTTCTGAATTTCTTTTGTTCAGTACTTGCTCTGATTCCAGCTTCAATGTCTTCTACTTTTATATTCATGTTCAATCATTTCCCATTTTTTATTGCAGAGAGCGTTTCCTTGTTTTACTGTGTTTCATAGCATAAAACTGTAATTTACTGTTCTTTCTTTTCTGCTTATCGTATAACTCCCTTTAACAGATTCTGATTTATCTTGTCTCGGGACATTCCTAGATAGGGATCTCTACAAAATTAAGAGTCATAACTGTCTAGACCTTTGGTTCTGATCTGTTTGTGGTTTTCCTCTGTATTAATTGTTACCAGCAACCATAAAGATATTAAGTATTTTAATTTGAGGGCATAAGGAGTGTCTTTTCTTCATTTGTTTGCTGGATCTCTGAAAGCCATTTGCTCTATTCTTGTGGAAAATAGAAACATTTCTGCCATCTCTGTATGGCTTTATAGTATAGGAAAACAATTACATGCCTGCCTTTACAGATATTTCTGATGTGCTTACAGAGTCTAATATATGGGATGTATCTTTGTTAATTCTATGGATATGTGAGGTTACTTATAAAAGTGCAATTGCCATTTTGAACAGAAATGCTTCAACAATCAAGTGCAGAGAACTCAGTTTCATCATGGAAGTTTTCCAGTGGAAAAAGTACACTGACACACGCTGTCAGACAAAGGCATATTTGTAGTGTAAGGATGAGAATTTAGGAAGGTAGGAAGATAACATATGCTCTTGCTATGAAACATCTTTGTCTTTGGGTTTGAAACCAAAGCTGTAATGATGGGGTGGATCAAACTCAGATGATGTTGTGTCTATTGCATTCCACAAGTTGTGTTAGTACAGTCTTGTCACTTAAATTTTCTTCCCTTTAACAATCACTTTTTTAAATTATGATTATCTTCAGATAATTCTTAGGAACAACTTTCTGAACAACTTTGGCAACTGTCATGCTCCTGTAATACCTATTTCCTCCATACACTGATGCTTGTCGAGCTTCTATCTGTCTCTTCTGTCTCCTATCTCTTCACAGTTACTTCAAGCTTAATTCTTTTTGGCCACTTAATAGCTTAAAGTTATTATACTCTTGCATTTGAGAAATCAATATCGCTCCAATTATTTTTTGATATATATATGTAAAGCTCAGTCTGCATATGGTAAGAACGGAATGTCAAAAATTAGATGGTTTTCAAGTAACTTTATGTTGATAGCTACATTTACGGGTCTTCTTTTTTTTATGCTCGGTTTCCTTTCAAAACCACAGTCTAGACATTCTTAGAACTGCACTCAGTTCATAGAATGACATTTTTACATGGAAGTCTGGTTATTGATCGATAATGTATCAGGATATTACGGTCAGTAATCCAAGGGTCTGCACTTTTACATGCATATCACCTTGGGTTTTATGATAAGAGTGATGGTCAAGTTTGAATTTAATTATGTACATGGATTGAACTGCGAAAGCTGCTCTAGTGTGCTTTGGTGGAAGCTGGAGTCTTGATAAATTTGGAAACATTTTTGTATTTCTCTGCCCATTATGAGCAATATAGCTTCTTTAAGCCAATTTGTGAGCAGCTGTACAAGTATTAGTAGAAGATGTTTTAGTAGACAGTCTAAGAGTTATTGACTGAAAAATACAACTAACTAACCTTGAACTTGCATCTCCTGGACTGGGTTAGTTATAGATGAGGACTGCTCCTGGTCTCATTGACATTCTCTGGAACTGTTTTTTGTATTTGCACCAGGCACTGCTGTTATGTGAATCATTTATGTAATGTCAGTTATGGTGAAGAATTTATGTAATAGGAAATACAATCACCTCTAGCACTGTTTAAAATGTATACAGCAGTTGATCTGGAAAAAAACAAAAACCAAAAAACAAACTGTGTTACCCTATTAAATAAAGCAGGAAAATTTCTGGAAGCCAGATGCTGTGAAGGATTTTCTGTACATATTTTGTAGCAGCTGTGGTTTTTAATATGTTGTACACATATACTGCTAGCATGAACATGCTTTTCAAGTCTACATGCATGCAGCAAGACATATTTAACAATAATTAGAAAACAAATTTGAACTTGGTAACTGGACTGATACTGTCTTTTGAAGTATCATCAGCAAGATGTTCTGCTCTCCACATTATGAAAAGCAGAGATGTCTTTTTATTTGCTTAAGATAAAAAAAAACTAAGTCAACCCTGCTGAGATTCTGGGTGTGTATTTCTAGAGAACCTTTACGTTGGACCACATTTTACTGCTTGTACACTGGATGAATAACTGTCTGAGCCTTAGTAAGGTTACATTTGTCTTTCATCTGTTTCAGTGAAATGACTATTTCATTTAATTAATCAGGAATAATTCTTCATTATACACTTTTTATAAAGGCTTCATGTGTATTCTGAATCATACCCAACTGCATATTTATCCAGCTTCAGACCATTTCTGTCTTGAAAATTATGCGCTTCATTGCATAATATCTGGCTTTCTCAATGATGCACAATGTTACAAAGTAAATAGATACAGCATAGGTTTTACTTTAGTTTTCAGTTAAACTTACTTTCTCTTTTCTGTTTAGGGAGGAAAAGGAAATCAAGGTTTTTCTGGAGAAGAGGGATCAATAGGAATTAGCCTTCCTGGACCAAAGGTAAAATCTATGTTTGCAATAGAGAAATAAAAGGCTATTTTTTCTTCCCTTATTGGTTATTTGTTGTGACAGGTCTTTGAAGATAAATAGAAGGCAAAGACATTGCAAGGTAAGTGCCCACTACTTACTGTCAGCTTTCGAGTCTGTAAAATCCTAATTGTCATTAAGGACCAGGCTCTGAAGTAGGATTTAAAATGAGATCATACCTGTTAGCAGGAGAATAATACTAGCCAAATTAGGTATTCAGTTATCTTAGGTATTTTTCAAGTATTACAAAATGTTCTTTTATTTGTCAGGCTTTGACAAAAGAAGATTTTTTCTTTACTAATGTCTTTTAAGGGCTTTATTTTATTTGACTCATTTCTTTTTACAATGATTGAAGCCCAAGCTTGAATTTTTCCTTACTGAACAACTTCGTGGTTGACATAACAATTGTAAGAATTTCCCCCACACACCTATTCCCATCTATCAAATTTTGCACAAAGAGAATTTAAATACTTTGTCTCTTTGTTGGTGATTTTCAGATGTGCAGCTTCTGATGGGAGCAGCCTAGCCAAAGGAAACCAAGGCTCATGGTCAGTGTGGATGTGCAGACCAACTATGTGCATACAAACTGGGAACAGTATACCCAGGTGGAATGAGCATTGATGTAAATGCATGATGCAATACACCACCTTCAATTCACAGCAGCTGCCTGGGCCAGCTGGGCAGCACCTCTGCAACAACTACAACATAGCTGAAATGTTGACTATACTGTGAAAGCTCTGTCTGGAAAGCCTGAGGAAGAAAAAACCCATGGCAGTCTTCATGGGCAAGCAGAAACGATCAGGCTCCCTGGCTTTAAGAAGATACCCAAATCAGAGTTCAGTCCTCTCTGTAGTCACCTGAGATAGGCAGTACCCATTGAGAGCCCCACCCATTTACTGCCTGCACTAGCAATGTTCATGGTACTATGGTCTACAATAAGTTTACATTATCTAGCACTTTCTCAGACTTATGTATTATTCAAGCTACTATGGCTTGGAGCTTTGATGCAACAGCAAATATCAAGCTCATTCACACAGATCCAAATATCTGCCTTCTAATTCTGTTTTCTCTCAGATGCCAAATGCTATATACTGTAATAATAGTTGCAATATTTTCACTGTTCTTCATATTCATCTCATATCTTGACTAATCTTTGTGACCCAATGTAAATCTCTCCAAATACTCAAAATTCTTCTGTTTTCTATTAATATAGCAGACTTGTCATACATCAAAAGGAATGGTTTTGTTCAGTAGGGATTTCATATAAGTGCCAAATACCAAAGAGATCAGGTTTTAGTATACTTATGTGTAAGACAGTAGCAGTACCACCGCAGTCAGTAGAACATATTTGTCCTCCCTTATGCTGACTTTAACTTTGATGAGGTTAGATTCAATTCATGGACAGGTAATGGAAAGTAATATCCTTTGCTGGATTTTACAATTTTGTGAAATAGTACAGGAACTGTCTTCCAAGAGCTTACTTAGTGGAGAATGGTTATCTTAATGCTGTGGAGAAGCTATGTACAACTTTCAGGTTTAGACCAGTTTGAGTAAGATCAGAATCAGACTGAGAGTATCAAAAGGGCTCCTTAAAATTGATAGCAATCATGATGGCAAACACTGTAACAGAGAGTTGTATATGTGATTCCATCAGCTGGGTATTAATGAGGAATAATATCAAAATGGACAGTAATCTAAATAACTTTCTAAACTTTAAAGTTTCAAGTGAAATATAAGGTGGTCAGTAACTTCCATAGATAAGTAAAAAACTGTCCTACACAATCTTCTTGAAGAAATGTCTGATTTACAACCTGAATCCCTTGATAGTGTGTTTCATAACTGCATTATGTGAAAAATGTCTCTTGAAATACCATAATGTTGAGCCCTTTCTCTTTTTGGAAATCAAAAGGTCTGATCACTTGAGAGAAAAAGTGCAGAATTGCTTATAAATGTAAACCTACATATTTTCCAATGGCTGTAACTGTCCAAGCATGCTCGTTCCCCTGTTTTTGCAAGTTCCCAGTTTTTCATGTAGTTTCTATACCCACAAAGCTGGTGTGATTTTCAGTACCTTGGCTGATCTGAGACAGTTATGTTTCTCCATACGGCTGAATTAATATAGGCCCAGTATAAAGATCGTTTAGAGTTCAAGAAAATCAAAGAAAAGTAAATTATATATTCTAGACACTTGTGTAAAGATGTCTTTACCACTCAGTCCTCAATTAAGGTAATTTTCCATAACAATTTTTAAAGATGTTCTTACTGCCCGTCTTGCTTTCTCTGAGAGCTTGCTTTCAGGTATTCTCTTCATAATGCATGCAAAATAAACCAGCCACACACATACAGACCAGAAAAAAAAATCAGAAATTTTATGTTAAAACCTCATTGAACCAGAAAGCCAATTCTGACTATCAACAAAACCAGAGTTACTCACTGTGTTTAATACAGTTGTTTTAAATTAGGGAGACTATGGAGACAAAGGTGATCCAGGGAGCAAAGGTGCCAAAGGAGAGACTGGAGATACAGGACCTCCAGGACCAAAGGTAAAACACTTTTTTGTATTACTTAATTTTACGTGGTAGAAGTTAGACAAATTTGGCTTTTGTTAATCATCTTACTCTACACATTTTCAGGGAATTTGGGGACGAAAAGGTGAACCAGGTCTTTCGGTGAGTATGTAAAAGAATTCATTTAAAGATAGGAGTTTATTTGGGGAAAATACTTAAAGGTTTTGTGACATTACACAAGGTTGTTTATGGGGCATTGCATTGCCTGCATTTTTGTAAATAAATACATAGAAATCAGCATTCTTAAAACTTGAACACGCAGCAAATTAATTAATACTCTTTTTTTTTTTTTCAGAGAGAAGTTATCAGACTTATCAATGAAATATGTGGTAAGGGTTCCAGTATGGAAAAAAAATAGTTCTAATAAAACACACTGGATTTATTCTGACTGAATGGATTTGTCCTCTGCATGTTTGTGTATAAGGATACCACTGATGTGAAAATGATGCTCAATATGTTGCCAGAGCTGTACTGCTAGTAATTTGATCAAGCTCTGTTTCTGTTTATCAGTATCTGTAACTATAAATTAATTGATTAATTTAGCTTTAGCTGTAAATCTGGTATATGAGTTCAGTTAACTGTTAGGATGGTGGCTGCTTATGAAATGTCTGAAATTGTTATTTTCTAGGTTGTGGAATCAGGTGTAGAGTAACACCACTGGAACTAGTATTTGTTATTGACAGTTCTGAAAGCGTTGGACCAGAAAACTTCAATATTATAAAAACTTTCATGAATACAGTCATTGACAAGGTATCATCCAACCACATTACAACCCGCATCGGCATCATCAACTTCAGCCATAAAGTGGAGCTGGTGTCTTCTCTGAAGCAATACACATTCAAGGAACCCCTGAAATTAGCTGTTGATAACATGCCCTACTTCGGAGAAGGCATGTACACAGCTTCTGCTATCCAAGAAACCATTCGGTTATTTCAGGCAGCACGCCCAGCAGTAAGGAAAGTAGCTGTTGTCATAACAGATGGGCAAGCAGACAATCGTGAAGACGTACAACTAGACACTGTAGTAAGAAAGGCACATGCTGCAAATACTGAGATCTTTGTCACTGGGATTGTTCAAAGGACTAAATCTTATTATGACAATATTCTGAAAGAAATGCAGCTCATTGCAACAGACCCTGATGATGAACATGTTTACCAGATAGATGACTTCATGACATTTTCAGGTAAAAGAAATCATTTTACTAAGAAAAAACTTGAAATAAGCATCTAAGAGAGTTTGGTCATTCTTATAGCAAGGCAAGGTGGCCTGCTGAATGGCAGCTTATGTTTCTCTTTTGGATGCAGCTCTTTCTTCTGTTTCTCTTCTCTGGCCAAATTAAACCTTTGCCAATTTTTTTACCTCTTGCAGAAACAATAAAACACAGTGAATACCATTTTTCTGAGCCAAGACCTTCTTTGAGGCACTCCTATTTCATGAGAGTATGCACCACCCTTTCCTTGCTGTTCTTTTGTGCTCGGCCATGGTTTCTTCCCAGAGAGGTGTAGATTTCTTCCACCCTCATGCAACATCTTTGTATCTTTCTTTATTTCATATGGCTCTTGTCAGCCTTGGAGTCCCTCCATCATCTCCTACAAGCACTGTTTTGGTGTCTTGAGTTTTTTTCTGAAAGCCATAGGGGAACCTACACTTTCATCCTAATCTAGGAGAAAAGTGGTGGAGCAACACACAAGGAAATGGAGTCTGATAGTACATTGTATACTTCAAACTGTGGCTTGAAAAAATCCTGTGGCCACATCTGGAATCAGGAGAAAATCCAGAGGAAACCTATAATGGCCCATGACATAAAAAACCAAAGGACATCGATCTAGACTAACCACAGACTAGTCTTATAGGCCTATAAAGTATATTTTTCCTAAGTATAAACTTATTTTGCTATGCTGAGCTTGTGGATGGAGTTACGGCATTAACAGTGAGAAGAGAGTCCAAGCTAAAGTTCTGGTCCAAGCTGGAATTAAATAGGGCTCCGACTCAGGCTCAAGCATTCAACATAAAAGTAACCTCAGTCACTGATATTTTTTTGTGCAAGTAGAATGTGTTGCCCAGTTTTTCTTTTTCCATCTTATATGTAAACATTTGCTTTCCTTCACTCTTTTTTCTCCTTTGCTGTTGAGCCATGACTTCTGCTTTAGGAAAGGGACTTAGTATTTTTATCTGTTTTTTTCTTAAAAGAACAAAAGGGCCTTCAAGTCAAATACTTCAGAGAGTGCATTAGATTGTTTCTTCCCATTTGCACTTTGATGGTCTTTCATAAGACACTATCATTAAAGATTTAGGGTTAAAAGTTTGTGGTGAATCATTATGACTTTTCTTCATTACCCTTAATAAGTTTCATCATTTTGTTAATCTTTTCAACTCTTGAAAATAAACTGATCTCAAAAATATTTATCACCTTTTGTTTTCTGGGTGCTGCCGACAGACATCACACACAGTGAGAGCAGATTTTCAAACCTTTATGACAGACAACCCTTGTGCACCAATTATGTGCCTAGGGATTTAAATAGCAGCATCATTACATCAGGATTTAGGCAGTCTCATTTCAAACTGATCCTGTGCTTTTTCAGGCCTGTTCTGGTAACTCGGAAATGGAATTTAACTGCAAATTTGAGAGACGCACATATATTCCCAGGCACTACAGGGAAGGAAAAAAATGGTGCTCTTCTTACTGAAGAAGGCACTTCTTAGATAATACAACTTGTCCCCAGAATCCAAGCTAACTTTTACCAAAACACTTTCAGATCCAAGGTGTTTGGAAACTATGAAAGCAGGGGATTGTTGGGACTATGTGGTGAAATGGTATTACGACAAGAATGGCAATTCTTGTGGCCAGTTCTGGTACGGAGGTTGTAATGGTTCCAACAATAGATTTGAAACAGAAACAGAATGTCAAGCAGCCTGCATTGATTGATGAACAGGTAAATTGTCTCCATCAGGTTATCCTTCAATCACCTCATTTTCAGGCTAAAAAGATTTAGTCTATTTAAATGTATCTATCTCATACTATACATACATATCACAGAATCATAGAATACAACGAGCAAGGATCATCTGGTACAACCTTTCTAGGCAAAATGGGTATGATCTTTTATATCTTTGATCACTTTTAATATGCTTGTCTGAAGCTTTTTATGATTCTGAAGTGCACTTGGTAGTCATGAATTTATACAGGGATGTAGTGAGGTTTTCTACTTTGTTCTCTATTCCTTTTCTTACAGTTTCTAACACTGTATTTGGTTTTTTTGACTATTACTGAGATTGAAGGCAATATTTTCATATAGTGCAATCCCAAGACTTCATCTGTATATAGGATGAGCTGAGAATACATATTATATGTGAATTTATGATAACTTTTCCCCTTGTGTATTATTTCACATTTATCTAAATTCAGTTTTCCTTTTCAGTTCTCAGCCTGTGCGGTCAATATCACAAGGTCCTTCTGCAAGTCCTTGCTGTCACCCCTTTTCTTTAATAGTTAATAGTAATATGGTATTATCACCAACTTCGTCACCTTACTTCTTACTCCCTTCTCTAGGTCACATACAGCTATATCAACCAGGACAGACCATAGCATACATCCTCCAGTGATTTCTCTCCACTGACCATTTATCCCCTTTCTTTTGTTTTATTCTTTTCATCACAAAAAAGAGAAGGCTGTCCCTCTCAAACCAGTGTCACTTCTCTTTGGGGAGGGACCTTACATTTTGGAAATCCAAGCAGACTATACTAACTGCCTTAGGTCCACATGTTTAGTGAGGTGTGGACTTCAAAGAGGTTGCTTATCAATCAGTAGCGCGTACCTTCCTTTACAAAAGCCATCACCTATCTCATCCCCAGGAAATTGTATTAAGTACTCTATTTCATCTCTCATTATAGGAAAATTCTATTGAACTGCAGCATGAGTTTTTCTAAACATTTCAAGAAAATTAACCAATTCCTTATTTCTTCTAGAAATGACTTCTGGTCAGAGTTTTTTAAATTAGAAGTTCATATGTATTGAGGAAGAACTGACAGAGAAGAATCCAGAATAATGTGTTAACATGAATATATTATTACCACGCTCCACTGCTTTCCCCACAATGGTATTCACATTAACTACAGTCCTGTATAACATATGTTATCTGCAACACCATAGCATAACTTACAATCACACATACACACATGTACCTTTTCCCTCCAAATTTCTTGTTACTACTATATATGTCAGTGATGAGATTTTATTTTTAGGATTAAAATGTGAAAACTGTTTACACTTGCATTTAATGCCAGAGGTCTCTTAGTCTTGTGGAAGAATAAAGTATGTTCTAGTTGTAAACAAGATGAAGTGGTTTCTGAAATTAGCACTCTTAATACAGCATACAGAGTCATAAATGGACCTTTCCATTCATTAAAGTACCTCTTTGGCATGTAAATACCATAGCTATAGGTAATTAAAGGGGTTTTTTCCACATTAAAAGACATTTGGATTAAATTATAATTTAATTGGATTAAAATACAATGGTTTTAACTATAAAGGTGGGACTTTCATTGAGAACTGATTAAATCCAGGATTCTTCATGCCCTTTAGGCTAGTCAGTACATTTCTATTTCTCAGGGCTTCTGTGTTTAAAAAGATAACAATAAAAATATTTCACTCTAATATATGCTATTAAATTAAAAAGGGAAAAGCACTGAAAGATGTATAGAAATGTTTACTGATATCCTTTCTACTTTTAGCCATAATCCTGTATGAACATGTTGTTAAAACTGGAAATGATGAGCATGTGATTAAAACAGAAAGTGACACCTTATAAAGAGTCATGCATTGTTATTTCTTTGCAAACAAAAGAGTGGTATCTGCATGGGAAGCATGGACAATTCTTCATCTGTTTTAATGATTCCTTGCATAATTTCCTCCTCCCTGGCTTCCTCCCGCAACCAAATGACAGCATGTTCCATGCAGAATTAACTTGTTTGCAGTGGATAAGATGCAAACCTAATTCTATGGAAGGCAGTGCTTGAAGTACTGTTTAAAAGTTTTAAATTGCCTTGTTAGGTAGTTTCAACCTAGCAAAGAGAAAACTGACAGCACTTTACACAGAAGTTTAGGGAAAAAAAAGAGGAAGATGGGTAGATGCTTTCAAATTGGCTGGAAACAGCAGATTCAAAACTTAAACCATACTGAAATATAATGTCAACATACTGTCAAACTTGAAAGACATATTGAGAGACTTCTTTTCTAGGCAAGGTCTGAAATCCAGTTTAGAATTCATTTTGGTCAGATGACAAAGGCAATATGAGAAATATTAAAACAAAGAGGCAGTGCAAATATTTTTAAGAAAAAGATTAGCACAAAATATCACCCTCAAACGAAGAAAAGAAAACATCTGAAGGAAAAAAAAGTCCCCAGCATCTCCCATGCTAAAGGCCCTTCAACCCACAGCAGCCTGGAGTCAGTAGCGGAAAGTGGGACATCCTCAGCAGCAGGAGTGATTCATTGCACTGGTAGGCAAGCATGTTATTGAAGTTGAAGCCATTGATAGAGACAGATAACAAGAGAGACAGACACAGGTAGATGGATACAGGGACAGAGATACATGCACAGATGAAGGTCAAAAGATCTTTTCATCCAGAAAAGATGAAAAATTTACACGGTTAAATGCTACTGTAGAGTATCCTATGGATGGCTGTGAAAAACCTCTAAGTGTAACTGGTTCCAAATCCACTTCATTTCACACCTACCAGGAATATTTCAGGTTTAGCTACTCCTGGAAACCCAGTAGGCAGCAAATCCTACTGGAACTGCAAGTGTAGGAATTTGCAGGATATTTCAAACCTGTTCTCATCTTCTATGCCTGGGCAGTTGCTTCAGGGGTGGGATTCGCTTGTGTTCAGCTCCAGATCTCCAGACAAAGAGATACATCTTGTCTAGGAAAGATGGGGGAGAATGAGTCTGGGAATAAATGAAAGATGCAAGTTACAGGTTTGCAATTATGTCTTCTATAATGTTTAGTGCAAACATCCCTGGTAAAGTTGACAAATTTTAGTAAGTACAAATACTGACACCATTTGCTACTTAACAATGCTAGGAAAAAAATAGCAGTTACTCTAAAAATGTTAAAACATCTTATGCATGTTAAAACATGCATATGAGATATCTTCTTAATGCAATTCAACCAGGATGATGATCCAAAAAGTCACTGCTTTTTTTTAGACTTTTATGTAGGGTTGACTAAAACTTTTGTAGCAAAGAACTTAAATGCAGGCTATAAAGGTTTTTTAAAAGTTGTATGATGCTCAAATCAGATTATCCTGAAATAAGCATCCTTCTCTATTCAGGTCTTTCAGTGAATCCTTAGACTGAAAACTCTGAATGTGTGCTCTGCTATATAATAAACCATTAAAAAAGCACATAAATTCCTGCTGAAATGACAACTCTTCTCTAAATCTGTACCAGCACTGACTGGCAGCACTGGCTCCTGTGTCTCCACAAACAGCGCTGCATCCTCAAGGGTGTCATGGGTCAGTAAACCAGGAGAGGGCACCTCTTGCCAATGTCCACGGCTTTGCTCTGGAGTTGTATTAAATCATAAAACATCGTTAGTAACTGACAGCTTTACAGCTTCTACAGGCAAAAAACAAACAAACCAACCAACCCATTATTTCCATCACAGGCGCATTTTAAAAGCAAGAATAATCATGAAGTCCTTAAGCCCTCTGCTAGACCAGGCCAAGAGATATAAACCATAAGAGCTAAAAATGGTTGAGAATTACATCTTCTAGCACAGTTGACCCTGGGACACAAAGAAAACCCATTCTTATTGCAAAATAACAGTAGATAAGAGTTCTGAAAACAATAAATCTGGCAGCCACGAGGCTCAACAAGTGAGTAAATCCCCCAAAAGAGTTTTGGATTAGCTTTAAAATTGTTACAAATTCAGCTAATCCAGGTACTGCTGGAAGTGTTTGGACTGATGCTATTCTCTCAGCAGCTTAAAGCTTTCAGGACATTTAAAAAACCTTGCCAGAGCAGTAAATAAATGACCAACAACTCAAACAAGCCCTCAGGCCCAGGATGTGCCCAGTACATTCCGTTCAGTGGTGGGGCTGGGGAAGAAGGACTGCAGGGGACAGACAGTCAGCACATGGAAAGCATTGCCTGGGAGAAGGATTTGGGGGATTTTGTGGTCTGATTGCTGGCTGCTGGCCCAGCGGTGCCCCAGGCTCACTGTGTGCACAGGCATGGGTGTGAAGAGCTGGGCAGGGGAAGGAGCCTGGGGACAGTTAGCGATTTTTCCATAGAAAGCAAAGAACTAGTAATTCTTCTGAATTACCAGCATGACATAATTGGCAATTTCAGCTACGTCTGATTTCATTCAGGGCAACTCCCTAGTGCACTGTGTTTTCTCAGAGGATAGCTTCTATCAGTCTTAACTGCATTGTCAATTAATAGGTAAAATATATTCCTGCTGACCAGAAAAGCTGTACTTTCCAATTAATTCAAGCATAGTGAGATTCACATATAAAATCCAGGTCTGAACCTTAGTAATTCCACTGCAATGACCCTCAGAGAGCTACGACTGGGTCTCCGTCAGGCTGCATGCCCCATAACTGTGCAGGTCGTAAGTCACTTGAGGCATAGACTGCCAAAACACACAAGTGGCTGTAATAAGCAGAAAGTGTACTGACAGGGGTCGTTCTGTGCTCTGCCTGAAGGGAATGTCATGTTTGCAAAAAGAAATCTTCAATTTTTATTCTGGGTGAATCATGTAATATAGTCAGCCAAAAGTCATGGCACTGTCTGAACACTCTAGAGGATAGGCGTGAACTTGCATGAGTGAAAAAACATCCTTTGAGCAGGATCCTTGAGAACCGAGTTGTCATGCGCCAGGCTTTTTTGAAATCTTTTGACATGCTCAGTGACATGTTAGATTTGTTACAAGTCATAAGCTGGCTAAACTTTCCTTTTTGAGAGGAGAAAATCACCCAATTTAAATCTTATTTAAGCTCCCTTAAATAAGATAAAGTCCACATCACTAATTTAGATTAACAAAGAATAAGGATATTGTACTTGTTCTGAAGTTGAGCATTACAGAGCCTATCATGTCAGCAAGAAGAAATCCCAGCACCTGCACACGGTGCAGTTGCAGTACACAGCCCCAACAGCCACAGCTTTATCCTACAGTGCCACCAGGAGGAAAACAACGAAATGCCTCGATAAAACAAACAGCAAGCCATCAACAGGTTTCTAAAAATCATACTGAAGTAACAACTTGCAAAATTCAGCTGAGCAGCAGTAGTTGGTTGAGGACTTCTTAAATCACCTTAATTTATCTCACAAAATCACATTTTCTGCTGGCCACAGTAGCTGCTTCATGCTCCTTGGTCTCTTTGACAAGAGGGCAACTGATGTTTAAACTGAACACTGTGCAAACAGGATGTTCAGCAAACCAGGTATTGAGCATTGCAAGGACAAGTCTACAAAGCATTTTCACTGAAGCAGGAACACAGCAATAAAAAGCGCTCTTATGCACTCTACCATAGCATGAAAGCCAGAGCAATGTACCCCATAATTACATCACAAATCCCCTTGTAGCACCCCACTTCATCTACAGCCATTGCTGAAACAAGAAAATTTACATCCAGCAATAAATGTCAAGCCAAAGAGCAGTTTCTGGAAAGCCAAGGATCCAGGGAAGTCAAGGCTCAGTGTAGTAGCAGTGGTAGTAAATGAGAGTACCTGGCTCCAAGCTGTACCTCCAGTACAAAGCCAGGCAAAGAACATGTCATGCTGCAATTGAAGCTATTACACAGGAGCAGCTTTTACTCTGAGTTGGATTACTCATCTGGTGATCTGAGGTTAAGGGCTTCAGAGTTCCTGAGCTGGTTGGTGTGCAGGGAGGTGAAGGAGGCCTGAGACAGGAGTACGGATTTTGGTCTCTACTTTTGGACTGTGGCTCAATATGCCCAGCATCACCCCTCCAGGATACACCCTGGGATACAGGTTGAACTACCTTCCTACCACTCCCATCAGCTAAAACTGCAATGGCCCAACACACCCGTGCTCTGTAAAGCTTTCTCATGCTACAACCCTGAGAACAAGACTTCATTCTGGGAACATTTCATTAAATTCCTTTGTTGTTTGGTTTGAGGTTTGGGGTTTTTTTTAATTGGTATACTTTGCACAGGGAACTATTTTTACTTCTATGTATCTTACCCTATTTTCTGCAGCATCCTGTTCCATAACGAGTGGCTGTTCCAGCTTCTGCAAGAGCAACATCTATTAATCAAACAGCTGCAATGGGAGAGGGCAGCATTAATATTGGATCCAAAAGTTACTTGTGAAATAAAACTCATTCCAATCATGGCATCAGGATCATGCTCACTGTCAGGTTTATGTTGACCTTTCACACTCACAATGTGTTAGTACCACACCTTGGTTTCCATCTCCACCTGCTCTCAGATGCTCTGCTTGCCAGCTGGTTATCACAGGGGGCAAGCATGTGTTTGGACGTTTCCTCCTTTTGGTCTTAGTGTAAAGTTTTTGGATGCTGCTGTGTTTCTTTAACTTCACTGTGTTTAACCAGCTCACTTCCTCCTCTAACACAGATTAGATGTATTTGTGAAACAGCAGTAAACCACTAAATATCAGCATAATACTGAACTGAACATCAAGGGAAAGTGCTTCCTGCCTTGTTGCATTTTATGTATTGGCTTTTTAAGAATCACAAATAATTCTTAAGCACTGGGCTTAAGTTGGGCGCAGGTGCTGCAGACAGCACAGGACCCCCCTTTATTAATTCCACCTGGGAAAAACTGTTTTGGATTCTGTCTTCACATTGCCTATAATAATTTTTTATGGTGTTTTTAATAGCAGCTACATGCTGGCTATCAGAGATGAGAAGTTTTTGTTAACAGAGAAATGAACTGTGCCAGTACCAGAGTTAACCTTCCAGCTCTGCATACCAAAGAAATGTGATCTCTGAGTTCAACTGGCACAGCTATTGTACAGGAACAGGGAGAAGGGAACCTTTACACCCATAAAACCCAGTGTGCATTAATCGGGATAGTGGCAGTTGTACAGTGACTAATAAGACCCAAATGCTACTTTTTAAAAATGATGGTTTTAATGCAAGATGCATGAGGCTTCTCCCTCTGGGGTTGGTATGAATTTGTAAACATTCAGATCTACATTTGATAAGACAGCTTCTGCATTTAGAGACCATGAAGCTTTACCTAAAATGAAAACATAGCCAATGCATTCCGAGAAATATTTACTGGAATAAGTCTGAACAAGACACATGAAATCCAGCTTTGGAGGCTGACAAAGATAAAGCCCATAAGGCCCAAGCTAGCTGACAGAGAAATATTTTCAGAGCAAGTTGCTGTTGATTAGACTGACAAATGATGTTCTAATTTGGGTAAACAACACCACCTATTCCCTGCTAAAAAAAGGGGTAACACTGACAAACAGGAACAAAGGCTTCATTGTTCATGTTGAAATACTGCCAGCTTCTGAACGGGAAAGTTTGCTTTTTTAAACGGTGTTTGAAAACTGGTTTTAGACATGATTACACTACCTGTCCTTGAAGCACTAATCATATTTCAGCTATGATTTCAACAGAATCTACAGCAGAACATGTGAAACTTGCTGTTTTCATCAGTAAATGTCTGAACTCCTGGTGCTGGTGAAGCACTCCGCTGGGGAAAACTGCAGACCCTCAGGTGTGATTTTCATATGATTTATGATTAATCCCTGCAGAGTGCTCACCTGAGCTACAGATCTAGGAAGGGTATGGGCTCCAGTTTACAGCCACAGCCTCCACTTGCGATAGAATAGCCAGAGAACAGATATTTGACAATGCTGTTGTACTCTCAAATTTAGTAGAACTAGGAGATTGAAGACATACATTTAAAAAAGAATTAATTGCAGTGGTATTGATTTGTTTTGATTTCCACTAAGTACTCAGGATTCAGCCCTAAGTTAACGTTTGTCTTCAATGTTACATTCTCCACCTTCAGGGGCAGGGAGCAGGAAGAAGCACTGAACAGCTCAACAGTTGGGTGATTCCTAGTTAATAGTTCGTGTGGGACAGCAAAATGAGGAAAAAACAAATCATAGTCCCAGGTTTTAAAGGTGCAGGGTACCAATGCACATTAATTTCTACACCTTTTTGACCAGTTCTTAGGCAGAATAGGAACAGTTGAGACCTTGACTACCTGGGGCCATGGAGGATCCACAGTTGCTACGGAACACTGACAACTCAGAGTGGAACTCAGAAGCAGCATCAGGAAGCTGATCCAATTCTTCAGATGACTGGAGTTACTGACAAAGCTCCTTTCCTTACAGTAAATTAGGATTTTATCCCAGCAGGAGAAAAAAATCAGAAGAGGACAAGGAATTGCTGGAAGCCACGTTAGAAACTGAAAGCAGCAAACCAGCCTTTGTGACTTCAAGATGCCAAAGTGATGGGTTCACATGCACCACAGGTTGGGTTTATACAACTGAAGATCAGTGCTGCAAACTTATGTGCCTCCTCAAGTAAAGTTCTGGAGTTTACACGAAAGGAAACAAGCAAGCTGCTCACAACAGTGTTTTATTTAACAAACATTCCTGTGAAATTCCCACCTTTATTCAGATCTATATTTGAAACTACTGCCACTCAGCTTTGTAAAAGACAGTTTGCCTCTTCGTGCAGAAGCAAAAAAAAAAGAGAGCGGCTGTAACAACGCTTAGCAGACGGTCGGAAAATTCACATTCCTTTTAGAACATTACTACAAAGAATTCCCTCTTCTCTAAGGAAGACAACTTCTAAAGAAGTTGTGCTAAAGAAGTATGAATATTTCATACTAGAGTTTGGCTGCTAGAGTTTGGAGCTGGCCCACTTGTCGTTCCTCCCAAACTGAGGAGTATTTTAAGCATCAACTGATGAAAAATGGTTACAGCTTCTGCTTTGGTAGTGGCTCATTTAGGCTGACTTTAAAGTATGCTGTAAGTTAGTAACTTTACTGAAGGTGTACATACATACTGAAGTATACCACTTCACATACAGACCTGAAGTGAGCAGCAGCTACTTGGAATGAGGAAACGACAGCAATCCATCAGTATTGTACTCCTCAAACAGCACTTTGCAGAGCAGAAGGTTCAGCTATTGACAGGAAAAGGAAAGGAAAGAAAGGGGGGAGAGGGGATCTAGAAGAGATGGGAATCAGTTTAAAAGATGAATCACACCTCCAAAGACGGTAACACTTTGAATATGCAAAAGAACTGACACTGTCTTATCCGCAGAGCTCTGTAACACACCAGAGAAGCCCCAGGTAGAATTGGGACACTGAGGCATGAAGTTTTGGTCAGCACCAGTGCAAACATCAGCACCTGGGGCTTCAACCTCCCTAAAGAAAACAAAACTTATAAAAAAGCATTTGTGGGAGGAAGGGAAGAAGGGACTGCACTTCATGGTTTGTAGTTTCACAAGAGAGGTGTGTTAGACACACGGGAACAGGGGGCTGAGTCTGAAAAGAGTTGAAAGCATGTGGATCACACCAGGCATTTTTGACCAATCAAGGTTGAGAGCATCTCTACAGTCTACTTTTATTGCCATTTCAAGAGGTCTTGCATAAACACATGTAAGAAAGCTGAAAAAATGGAGGGCTCAAGCTACATTTGTGAATTAAATAACCACTTTTCCTTTACAAACGTCAAATACCACCCTAACTTAGAAGTAAGATCTCATGATTCAGCTTTTCTCCTGCCCCGAGTCTACATGAAATTACTTTACATGTGGAACAATGAAAACATTCCTTACAGGGCTCTGACTTCCTCACTTATTCCTCATCAAGTTTTTGGAACCCACAGAAGTTTGCATTAAGGCAAAACACTGTCAAAAAAAGAGGGAAGACTGCTAAACATTTTGCAGTGAGAGCTACAGTAAGCAACTCAAAGAGGCTTATCTTCCCTGCACCTCAGAACAAACTCAACAGCCCCTGGGTGTAAGGTTTTTACTTAAATTTCATTTTAGTCCACACACGGCCACCAGAACTCCTCCTCTAGGAAAATTCCACTGAGCCAGTGAAGCTCTCTGGTAAGCGATACATTAATGAGAGCTGACCTTCACTTAAAGATCTGGTCGTTTGCAAAGGGGAATGGCTCCATAGAGGAGCCTTCAACCCCGGAGCGAAGGCAAACACCGCGTCCAGGACCCTCAGTGCTGACCTGCGAGAGCCACCGAGGGACCCTCGAGTCCTCGCCAGGCCTTGCCCAGGAGCCGGCAGCTCCGCTGAGGCGAGCAGGGACTCACAGGGGGCGGTGCCAGGAGGGAGGCCC
>JANHGB010027763.1:0-29201 GCA_026283785.1 Coracopsis vasa | reverse complement strand
CAGTGAATCTGGGGACAGATCAGGTGCCCCAGCTGGAAGCTGCTGTGCCAGTCTGGGACGTGTCTGCAGGGGCAGAAGGCTCTATCTGTTGAAAACAAACGGACAATTTGGCTGAGATTTCTGTGAAGAGTCTAAAACCCATGCAGAGAAACATCACCAGGGCCAAGGCTGGAGGTGCGAGCTGTGCTGTGAACAGATCTGCACTGTAAACCACCACTGGTGTTTGATGCCTGTGATCAAAAATCCAGAGGCAAGGCTATATTAACTATGACGTGGAATGTATGCAGGAAACTGCAACACATAACCCAAACTACATTTTTGCCATGGAGCTGGCACCAGTTGCCCCTTGGGTTGAAGAGGAAGGGACACAGAGGAAAGCTGAGTAAGGATGGGAGAATATGTGTTGTGGGCTTTACTCAGCTGTTTCTGGACAGAGTTTCGGGGCTATCTTTCCTAGCACGTAATGCCAAAGGCTGGGAGGCCTACTTTGTTGTTAGTCAGCTTCACAGGTAAGAGTGCATGTGCAGTTCATCACCCATGGTGGTGAATTCGTACACACAGAGGTACCCAGCCTGAGTACATGTTTCACTGACTCTTTAGATTTTCTACCCATGAAATTAAGCAGCCTTCCCCAGGCTTCAGGTACTGGTTTATGTTTGTTAAACCTAACATGTTAACACTCTTCCTTCAGATGGAGGGAAAAGAGAGAAGATATATACGACTTCCTTCAATTGCATATGTATGTGGCTGAAAAGGAAAATATTAACATCTGTCAAGCATTATAAGGTGGTGAGTATCAAATAGAAACTAATTCTTGAATGTCTATGCAGTTATTGATGGGGTGCCAACACCATCATTATGATGGAAAATGGTTGCATATCCACCAACTCTGCTTACCATAGTGCATTGACCTCTGCCACAACCACCTGTTTCTTTTACAGTGCTTTCTTGCTGCCTTCTCTAAGCTATAAGCATCGTGGTTTGTAAGCCAGGTTGTCACTTGGCTTCTGTTGAGACCAGCATTTCTCCTTTCAGAAGCTTCAAAAAGGTAATTTATAACCCCAAAGCTTCCCACCTCCCCAGGAAGATGGTAGATCCCTGCTAACAGAAGCTGTGGCAGAGGTCTGCTCACATGCTATTACACATGCTTGTGAAAGGAAACACAGAGCAATCAATTTAGCTCAAGAAGAGAGAAAATTTGCTGACAGGGAATGGGGGAACTTGATTGCCAGTCAGACTTCTCCAGGCTTTTCCTTTATTTCCTTGAACACTACTGGCACTTTTGTGGCCATGCTCTTTTCTTTGGCTTCTGCAGGCCCAGACAAGAAGGCAGACAAGTCATGGCCAGGTCCTGGTTCCCCCTTCCTCAATCAGACCAACCATCCTGAAACCTTTTGTAAGGTCACTGCCCTAAGGACAAGGCAACATACATGGCAATCACACATTCTCCTGAATGCTGGTGACGATGTAGGCTTTTGGGGCCAATTGAGACTGTCAAAAACAGTAAAGCTTTTGATAAACCCTATGAAGAGTAGGGGATCAGAAAAAACACACCCTGTCTACTCAGAATTTTACCTTGCCAACCACAAATGAAGATACTGGCTTCCAGAAAGAATACTTATAGGCAGTCCATGGCCTTTCCCCATTACACTTTCTGCACTTTCAGCATGCAATAATGTTCTGGTGGTCAAGGTGCTGCGGCTTGGTTGCTGCCCCTTGCCTGGTCTTCCTCCTGTGCCCTGGCAGTCCTGACTTCTTTGTGCTCTGAAGTTATAAACCAGGAAAACTCTGCTTGGCCGTAGCTCCACACAGCTGTGCAAACTCCATTGTTAGTGATCGAACCTGCGGGTCACACAAGATGCTCCAAGGTATATTGTACACAGTCAAAAGGGGCCTAAAACAGTAACGTAGGGGAAGGACCTAACCGTGAGTTTAAGGGAGTGGTTGAACTGGGGCAAGTTGGCTAGGAGGGGCCAGTCGGCACCTGGGGACAAGCTGGGCATTGTCAGTGGGTGGTGAGCATCACTTGTAGGGTTTTTGGGGGGCAGGGCTCACCCCTCCCTTCCTCCTTCCCTCTTCCCATTGACATTACTATTGTATTATTATAATAATATTTTACTTTCATTTCAATTATTAAACTGTTCTTACCTCAACCCATGTGTTTTTGCTTTTTGTCTCTTTCTCCTCCCCACCCCATGGTGTGGGGGGATGTGAAAGAGTGGCTGCACAGTACTGAGCTGCCAGCTGGACTTAAGCCATGACAAGTTTAAACTCCTGTGGAGCTGATATAGCGGGGCTGTGCATGTTGATGGGTTGTCTATTTATATCCAGGTGCTTGCTTTTCTCAGCATAAAGAGTAAACTACAAGTCTCTAAGTATTTCAGCAGGAATGCATGCGTGAGTAATCTTGTCTCCCATGACTTAAAGCCACATACGCTATTCAAAATACAGGGTCCAATCCTATGATAGCTTCTGCAGCTTCAAAGACCCCACAGGAATGTAACATGGGGTAACAGGTCAAAACCTGTAGGTGCTTTTCTGATGGAAGACTCTCCACCATCTCCAAAGCTTCCAGACCAGGAGAAGATGTGCCCATGCACAATGTTTCCACGTATATAGAAGGTTCATACTCAGAATACTGTGTCAGGAAAATCATCCTTGAACATAAGGGTATCTTCAGTATCTGCTTTGGTCTGTTGGTGGGAAATAGATGGCAAAGCAGCACCATCAACCCCTCCTTAGTTGAATCTGATCCAGATAAATAAACAATAAATAAATAATCCCCTGCTTAGAGTATGTTTAATTGTATACTCCCAACCCAGATAATTCATAGTTAAAAGACTTTCTTGCAATCTCAGCATTGTGCTCTGAAGCATTTATTGGAAGAAGAAGAGTAATTCTTGCCAAAGCCACAGCAGAGTCGCTAGCTAAGATAACATAAATCCTAAATTTATGTTTTGTTTTTCTTGCTATAGCTAGAGGAATTCAGTATTTTACATTGAGGAGAGGATGACAGGCTAAAACAAGAGTAAAGAGAGTATTTATTTATTTATTTAGAACACATTAGGAACACTGTTCACAGTACATCACACCAGTGTGGCTATATAATGGGGTGATCATAACAGGCTAACTTAGAAAAGGAAAGACAAAGCATAGATTATAGGCTAGCTGGAAACTGGTGGGTTTTTATCTCCCACAAGCAAAGCTGTACAAATTAAGACTGTCTCTTACCATTTCTGCACAGGTAAAAGATTGACTTACTCAATCTGCACACTTTCTTCATTTTGTATAAACATACCATTACTTAGATTAACACTTCCAAACAGTTTACAAACTTCAATCTAAATATGGTATTACATCTGTCTTTTTGATTTAAGGTGCAGTTTAGCAAAACCTACAGTAACTATTTTCTTCTGTTCTTAATCAGTTCTCTTTGGCACGCTTCTGTTTTACTTAAGTACAAAAGTGTAGGACTGAATTGAGTACATAACACTGCAGGAATTTGAAGGTTTTTGTTAGCATATGAGTACAATTTTAAGTTTACCACAAGCTTATTTACAAACAAAGAACTGTATATGAATTTCAGTTTACATATAAAATGGCTCACAAGTCTAATATGCAAGGCAAAAAAATTTTTAACAGCAACTCCTCTCTTGAGAGAGTGATTTTTGCACCATGGAAATCTTGTATAAAATGTTTCGGAAAATTGAGATTTTTACGAGGAAATTCTTGGTGCTTCTTATCCTATAGCAAGCCAACTGAAGACATGACTTTCTGGGTCCAGAAATGCTTCATAAGATACAGTTTAACTGACATGTTGGCACTGTAGTAGTATTGCAGCTACAAACTTGGGTGTTCAACTGGCAAACAAAACCAAGGAGCAAAAAACCAACCAGTCTGTGTAAAAACCTTTGTGACAGTGGCTTCTTTCTAAAAAAGATATGCCTCCTATATTCTTGATATTACATCTGGTTTTATCTCAACGAGGAAAGGGTTAGAATTTGCACTATGTGTTGCTATATAGTCTATTTTCGTCTTCATGACCCCTGCCTACCTTTGGGCTGATACATACTTGGTTAGAGTCAAAGGTGAACAGACTTATTTCTGCTTCTGATGGAAAAGTGCTAGGGGGCCATCAAAATGGACCTAAATCAGTGAAGTATCACTTTAAAAAAGCTCTGCAAATGCCAGAAGAGGAAACCCACAGCAATCTGTTTCACATCTGAAGGGCATTCCTAGCAGCTGGCATTCACATGGAAGGCATGGGGAATACATGGAAGGCATGGGGAATACTAGCTGCATAAACACTGGAAATTCTTCCATGCCCGATTTTTTCACAAGTAAAGAAAAATGAAGCCCTGTTCACAGTAAAATACTTATTACAAGGCCTTCCTGGTCTGTTACTTCCTGAATCACCCAAGTGCTATCCCCTCAGCTGCAAAAATGAGTATTTTGGCACATGCAGGTTACAGTAGGTGTCAAGTACAGTGCAATCTGTTTAGAAGGCAAGAATGTTAAAAGGGATTTCATACAGGTGCTCTGTAATGTGGGTAACATGTGAAATGCTGTACTACTCCTGAGTAAAACACATTTGGCTGTCCCAGCTAAGATATCTGTTTATGAGCATGCTGACTCCAAAGAGGCATCTCATAGCCTCAGGAATAGTGTATATTCTTACAAAAAAAAAAAAAAAAAAAAGAAAAAAGAAGTATTTTACAACTGTCTTTTTCTTCAATCTATCAGCAAGGACTGAAAGTGGTGAGATCTGTCTGTTTTTCCCCTTCTCTGCAGCCTCCTCTCTCACGCGCTCTTGTTCTCTCCCCTGCTCTCCCTGCCTGCCTGCCTATCATCTTGCTCTAATTGTTTCCAGATTTGTGTGGGAGGTCAGGGCCCGGGAGTGCTGCTTCATGCCAAGTTTATAAACAGAGCAGTGTTTCCAGATGGCCACTGGCTCCAGCCTGGCTAGCAGGTTGATTGGGACCAGAATAACAACAGGTGGAGAACAGACAATGAATTCCTTGACACTTATTTTACTCCCTCTGCTTTTCCCCCCATTCCCTCCTCCCTGCAGCCACCACGGCTACCACCAGCAGACCTTCAAGCTCTTGAATCAGGGCAGGGAGTCGGGACACGGGGGAGGGAGAGAGGAGGAGGAGGAGGAATGATGAAAGAAAGTGCAAGTGACTTCCTTGACCAAAGAAATGGCAGGGCAGGAAAGGAGGCACATGCTGCTACTTCCCTGCCAGCTAATACTGCTGCTGTTAATTAAGGTGTCCTTCAAACCTTCATGGAAGAGACCCTAGGAGAATAAACAAGATTTCTTGGACAAATAGGGAGAATGATAAGATTGCTTTAACAATGCTCCTTAGGCAACTGCATGTTGCAGTTCTTGGCACAGCAGCCTGAGCCACCAAGCCCCCCTGGCAGCGACGACACATCTGCAGTCACAGGGAGCTCTGTACTCTATTTTCCCAGACAGAACTAGTCTTTCCCCAGGCTCCAGTTTGCTACCCCCCCTTCCCAGGCTCCTGCCCTTTCCGGTCTCCTCTGCCCCCTCCAAGCCGATGTTTTCTTCCCACTCCCCACACCAAATTCTCACTCTCCTCATCAGAAGCTGTTTATAGAAATGACAGTGGCAGGGAAAAGAGGTTCTGCAAAGTAATAGCAGAGGTGCTTTTCTTTCTGTTTCCTTGTTCTTCCCAGTGCTTTTGGGGAAAAGTGCATTGCTTGGATGACTGGGTTTAAAGCAGATCAAAAGGTTGCCACAGATGACACAAATGCAGATGACTGCAGTTTGGGCCTACAAGTAACATGAAGGCACACTTAAAGTGTATACACAGAGTTTAGGCAACCCCTACTACCATATTCCTACTTGAAATGCCCAAAAGGAAGGCAGATCCAAGGGGCAAATGGAAGAGTCAGGGTCAGAGGAGTAAAGATAAACTTTAAATGTCTAGGCTGCTTCAAGCTGCGCTAAAACTTCTATGGAAGCATGAATAATAACCCATCAGGAAGAATTTGCTGCAGCGCATTTTCGTTCTGGTGGCTGTGATTACCACCTTCTCTGTCCCAAAAGAGGCCACCAGGACGCATGAGCTGGATGTGGTCCTAGCTGTATGCTGGGGTGCCAGTGCTGCTCCTGAATGCCGCAGGGATCCATACACCTGGGAGCCCAACTTCAGAAGGAGGAGATGGGGAAAAGGGAGTGAAAGGGGTACTAATGAGGGGAAATGGGAAGAGACAGTCAGTCTTCCAGATTAATTCATTATATATTACTGAACTGCAAATGTTCCTATTTCCCTGCGTGGCCAAGTTCTGCAATCCTCAGGGTAAGACGGCAGACCCGTTAAGAAGCAAAACTGTAAATGATCAAAAACCATTAAAATCTCAAGTGAATTAATGAATAATGAGACTAAATTATTAAAACTGCTGGACATGACTCACCAGGATAGGCTCAACAAACTTGCTATACACAAGAGAAAGAAAAAAGGCTAACATTTTCTCTCCATTTCCCACTTAAGCTTACACTCTCCAGATGGCTAAATTTAAACTAGGATGACTATCCTAGAAATAAACTCATGGAGAAGTATTAAGACTGCAAAATTAGAAGCTGATGTCTTAAAAAAAAAAAAAGAAAAAATCCTTAAAAATTCAATGGCTGCCTTAAACAGAATGTTATCCAAAGCTGGTAATTAACCCAAGACTCCAAAGCTAATTGTTTATTTTCTTTCTATTTGCTGCACTCCTCACACATAAATAGAGAAACTCAAAAGGCAGTGAAATGGCATACAAGTCTCCTCTGTTCAAATAAAGTGATTAGTAAACTGACTGAAATGCTCACATGGGTAAAGCAGACAGGATTTGCCACATTCATTATTAATAGCATATTTTCTTATTTGTAACCTTAGATTCAGATTCTTAATGGTTGACATGTACTCTTGAATTGTCTATAAAATACCCCAGAAAACATTTTTGGCACAAGTGTCAGTGTGAAGGTGAACTGAAATTTAATAGCACTACAGTTTGCTGCTACTCAGAAAGCTCTTATATAAATGGTGTGTGAAAAGCAAGCATGATTTAAAAAGCATTTGCTAATATTTGCAATGCAAAAGACTTCAAATTCTTGCATATGAATACCTGGAAGCAGATTTGGAAGCATTTAGGGGTTTTCATGAATGTCAGCAAATTGTTAACAGGTTTTTATTTTCCTGGAGAAATTTCATGACTGGTCTTAGCTGTCAAATTTTATACTGTATAAGTCCTACATCTACAAATAAATACAAAAACATATTAAGCCAGTTAAAAAAATCTTTGCACTTCCAAAGCTTCCTATATCTCATGATCTCAAAATACTTTAAGCAAATATTGTGCCTAATCCTAAGGATTGGTTTAAACGAGGTCACTCAGCACCTCTTAAGTAGATGCTTAGGATATTTTGCCAGAGTGAACATATAAGATAGATCGTTTGATGGCAATAGGGTAAGCTCCAACAGTTCGGAGATTCTCACAATTCAGACTGTAAATTCTCTGGGGCAAAGAATGGCTTTGACCATATGCTTAGGCATAGAGTCCTGTTTTTCCTGGGAATTCTGGACATGGCCGAGATGCAGGTGGATTAACAAAGAAAGAGGATAGGAAGTGCGAAAGACAAGATGCTCACTGAGGCAGGATTTGGGTTACATCAAAAATGATGACTCTTATGTTCATATGGCGTTCAAAATTCTACTCATGCACAAAACATTCGGTTATTTGTGGAGCATTATTGGGAGTGTAGACCAGTCATTTTTCATGTGCCACTAATAATACTGCTTTTGCCATAGCATTATGTTTTGTATAATTCAGAAACACTAAGCTGCACCTTTCCTTGTCACTGCTCTTGTGTTCTACAGAAATCTGTGTACCAGGTTTTTCAAAAAGGAATTCAGTTCATTGCTTGGTTCATAGCTGTTTCTGCTGAACAGATTTATCCAACTCTGACATATCAAATCCAAGATAAGCAAACTCAGGAGTTGACAGTGTACCGAACTCTAAATTTCTGTAGTGAAGGTATTAAACTGATGCTGAGCTAGGGATACTTATCTGCAATCCTGGTTTCTCTTTCAGCAGCTCATCATTAATTGTAATGACTAGAGTCACTTCTCTCAACAATTCACTTCTCTCTATGGCAAATGATATTTGTATTTTAAACCAACAAAGAACAGCTTTCAATAGGTGGAAGGCTGAAGATAGGCAAGCCTCAGAATTACTAGCCTAAGTAAGTGATTCTTTTAAATTGAAGAGTTTGTTTGCATAATGCTGATTTGCAGTGTTGGTGTCCACATGAATACAGCACGGTAAGTAGATGTTCTTGTTCCGGATGTGACTCCTTGCACATTTTCACACTCTAGGCAGCACAGTGGGAAATGCCAGGGAGTCTGGCTTCAGTCACTGGCTCAGATATCAAGTTAAGCTTGAAAGGTCAAGTTCTGGGAGTCCGTACTACAGGAGCTTTATATGTAAATGTAAGCAGGAGGATTCATTTCACCTCACTTCTTAAAGTTAAGCATCTGCTGGAAGATGCTTAGATTACAGGTGCTTCTTCTATAATCAGCAGAGACAGACATCTCCACAGGCATCTTCAGTGGAAGGATCTCTCACTTGTACACAGCTGACTGTAGAAGGACTTCAGAAAACTAAGACAGCTAGACACATAACTTCTTTTAGATGCTAAAATACATTCCGCTCCAAGCATGGCAACAGCTTTTTAGACTTTGCCAAAGATTAAGCTCTTCACACAGACATAGCTTTTGAGACCTATTGGTGCAACAGCATTTTCAAATGTGAATGTTTCTGAGCATTCCCACTGTAGATAAATGCTTCCTGAAATGTAGCTTATTTAGAAGTGAGGTGCATACCTGAGCTAATGTTCCTGCAAAAAAATTCAGCTAAGCTTCTCCTCACATAACTTTTGAAACACCTCAAACCAGAATGAAGTTATTTTTCTCTTTAAGAAGTTGGCAGGGTAGTGAAAAGACTTGTGTGGAGGAGGTGAGAAATACCGTTTCCAAATGCTGAGAAACCCAAGTAAACTGTCCACAGTGACAGCCCATATTCAGTGACTGTGGATTATTTATTATGCTAGTCTGAAATGCTACCCTAAACCATTGAAGATGGAAGAACACATGCATATTGTTCATAAATGCTCCCCTAAATATTTCATTAAGTTGGAACTCATGTTTGTACAGTTGGAGAGTCCACTCACAAATATTCAACTAGTTGGGTGCACTCTCCTGAGCGTTCTAAGACAGCAAATTATGGCCCTCTAAGAGGACCCCTGCAAGGCCTCTGAACATTTCAACATATACAGACCCCTCATAAAAGCCTTTTTTCCGGAAGCACCTTGCAAATTCAAATAAACACACAGAGTATGAGATAACCGAATTGGGTGAGTAGGTTAGCTTCATTTGCTGGTGCCCAGTGGCTGATACTCTGAAGAGCAGGCTACAGCTCTGGGCATTAAAATACAGGATTTCTGAATTTCTGCCCGGCAAAGTCCAAATTCCCTGGGCAAAGAGGCACAACACAGTCTCAGTGGGATACCACAGTCCATCCCAGGTGGTCTGAAAGCTACTCAGTAGGTGTAGCAGGTCTCAGAGATAAGTCTAGCACATACCCCAATTTGTATGGTTTGCAATGTGCATAAATGCTATAAGCAATTTCATTGCAAGGAATCCTGCTAATGAATACAGAAGTAATTAATAACATAAGTTCTTCTGCTATGTTCTCTGTGTAGGAGCTCAATCAAGTCACCTCAGGCTGTTTTAATTTGCTACCCTAAAGATAGGAGGGCAAACACAGCAAATATGCTTGACCAAAACAGAGAACATCTCAAATGAAAATCACGTAATGGCAGGAGCTGCTCCATCATAGCAAAAAGCAGGAAAGAGATTATAATTATGACCACTGAGCATCAGATGTAGCAAGTGAACTTAGTAAAAAAGGTGGTAATGAACTTTGGACTGAAGGGAAACTAACTGGTGAAACTTAGATAAAGCTTTTGCTCCACAGGAATTTACTGATTACAAGGTCTGAGCAAAGGGAGAAAATCTGAGCCTGGGAGAGTTTTCCTGCATGTGCAATGATATATTAACTGCCAGATTTAATTAAAAATATATGTGAGGTAAAATTAAAATAAAAAGGTGGTGTTTTGTTCACTCTAAATTGTAATATTTATATAAATATTAAGATGACAGAATAATCTGCTCCAACACTTCCATCTGTGTAACTGTTGCACTGGACTGTTCTATAGTATGTCTACAACTGCTTGCACATCTCCTACTGCTAGACCTTGTAATGATGCAAAACTCCAGGTCAAGGAGTAAGTTTATGGCAATATTCTGCAGTATATAATGTCATAACAGCATATATGGTATGAATACGAATAAAAAATAAAAAAGTAATACAATGAACCTCAGATGTTAATTGTAATCCCCTACTTATTTTCTGATTTAACTGCAAGTATAGTGGTCTGGAAACTGTTGACAAATGCTGACCATATAATAACTAGCACAATGCTGTTCTTATACCTTTTGCATAGAACAATCATCAATGACATCAATGGAGCTCTAGCTAAGAGCTGCTGTGATATCATGGGCTGCACAGTGAAGCCCTAAGAAGAGCCATTAATGTCTGTAAATAATTATAATAGTAATACTTCATCTAAATCATAGAGCATAAAGTGTCTAATAGATCAACACATTCATCTGTCTGCAAGAGGACTGCCCATGTTCTGAAACTTCACAACAATTCAAAGGAGAGCAAATAATAGTGATTAACAAGCAAAGAACAATTTATTACTGCAGTAGAGTTGATCTCTGAAACAAAGCAGAATTTAGCAGCTAAATAAAGAGGAAGCTATTAACTGCATCTTTATTACTATGCAAAGGCAAGTAGCAACCGTGTAATTTAAATAGGTCCATTATGTAACTTTTTTCTCATTATTCCTGATCTGCTAAACTAATCTCTATTTTTTAGGCGGTTTGAAAATGAATTAAAGGGATGAAAAATGCAGCTGAAAGCCAGGCTTATTTAAGGAATGGAGAACAATAGGAAAGCATGACAAGGAAAGATCAGCCATTTGACAATGAAGCAACATCCTGAGCCTGAAGCACAATATTATTGAGTAAGCAGCTGAGAAAATGTTTTATTTCTTCACCCAGGATGCATTCTCTTTCCTCTTTCTCCTCCCTTCCTAGCAGTGGAGTTTGACTTGGTGTTAACCTAGAGAAGTTTAACTTGGGAGTTTCCTAGACAGGAGTAAGAACTCCATTTGTTACATAGCTCTGTAATTCCACATCCTACATTTACAGTGTATACTGGAAGTCCCAGTTTCATCCTACTTAAATATGGGCACTGAAAGAAGACAGCCACCCATGGGGCTGTAAGACCCCTAAATGCCCTTTACAGTCAATGGGGAGAGACACTCCAGCAGCTGACAATTCAATGAATCAAAATATGGCTCACTTTCTGGAGCTCTCTCATCCTCCACTAATTGTAAAGGAAAACTATAATAGGTACTCTTAACACAGGTGGCTTAAGTTAGGCGGGATGATTCCCATCCAACTTTGCATATTCTTGTGCTTTTACAATTCCTCCTCTCTACCAAAAGTGAAGGTTCAAAAAGTTCTTCTCTCTACACAGTTTGCTATATGAATTTCAAAAGCTGTTCCTACCATCATTTTCCAGGAAGAATGAGCGAAGATATTGATCTGGTTACAATGCTAGCTTCCTCCAAAAACTGTCTTCCTACATAGTTATCAGAAAATAAATCTTTGTCTATCCAATCATCACATGCTGCAATCATACAAGCCCTAAAGTTTTTATTTTCCAAAGGCACAATGGTGCTTATCAGGATATAAGGAATTTTCATGATATAGAAAATACATCTTGCACTAAGATTGCAACACGTAAGAGTGGTGCAGCACTGTCAGTTCATTTAGTGCAGCATTTCAATAATGAAAGTCTGGGACTTTTGAAGATTTGGAAAATATATTGAAATGCTACATATTTAAAACTAACACCTTTTCATTTAGGCATGTAAAACCAGTGTTACCCTTTTATCTAATTTCCTGCCCCTTTTACTAGTGATTTGGTTACAGCTCTTTTCTGTTAGAAACTGGCAGTTCAGTAGTTCAGTGGACCAAAAAGTAATGTAATATTTTGCAAGTTTTGTTGGAAAAGTAATATAGTAGTGTTGTTACTAATGAGGAGTATACTCATATTACGACTGGGCTTTGCTTTAAAAAATTGATGAAAAATAGCAAGCACAGTTTTAGCCATTGCTGCACACATACAATCCTTTGCGATTAATAAGAGCTGTACTTTTCTTAGCTGATGTACTACAAAATTAAAGACGGGTCCAGCTTGAAGCCCTAGGCAAAATGCAGGTTCAAAACACAAACCTCATCCTGAACTAGTTAGATTCTCCCTTGCAAAATCAGAGCTTCCAAGTCTCATTTCTTCTTTCAGAAAAACCTGAGAAAGAGAGAATTCTTTAGAAAATTGAATTTTTATTTGTATAACTCAATTTAGAATTTACAGAGGAAAATTTCTGGCCTGACACAATTATTAAATCAACATTTGATGATCACTGAAATCACTGGATTCTTTCTTTAACCTTTTGCACTTAAAAGCCTGGGGGGGTTAATTTGTTGAGTTCGGGACACCTGACTTAAATGCAGTGACTGTGATCAGAATTTCACCTGTCTGGTAACAACAAATTGTGCTTTTCCAACAATTTTGGGCATAGTTTCCTTTCTCTCTTTCTTAACTTCACCTTTAAGCTCCTTTTTTTACATCCACTATATTACTTAATGCCTGCATTTTTATTCTTGTGGCTTTTCTTTCCACTCCCTCCCATATTTTTTCCTCTACTTCATTCTTTTGCTGTTCTTCATTTTTGCTTAGTCTAACATTTATTGTGGTTTATTTTTAGGATACATATATATTTGGGGTGAAATTATAATCTGCACATTTATATACTGAGTATATGTTTTTGTTGGAAAAATATATAATTGATGACTGTTCTTATTCTTCTGAGAAATGCCAATAACAAATGGCAGGCTCCAGTTGAATGAATCTTTTATTGCTTTAGCAAAACAAAACACTGAAAGCAGGCAAAGGAAGTACAACAGGATAATTTTTTTAAAGTACAACAGTTTATCCTGGGGTCAAAAATACTGCAAATGCTGGTGTTTGACTGTTTCACATCTGTCACAATCTTCTGCTGAAATACCATTCAAATGTCAATAACATATTCTGAAAAAAACCCATGGAACAGATATACTGTAAATAGTCACATTGAGAGGAAATAACACACTTGAAACTGGAAATTCCTTTTTTACTTTTAGACAGATTTCTCAGTTTATTTAGATGTTAAAGAGATCTATTGCCCTTTAAAGTACAGTATTAATAGCTGGGTTAGTCTAACTGCCCTTTTCCCGCACACACGTGTTTTTGCAGACTAACACCTACTGATACACTTCTCAAACCCTTAAATCTTCTCCGACTGTCAAAGTGCTCTTTAGTCTTCGTTTCTGGGTGATGGTCACAGAGCACAGAGCCTACTGGAATAAACACAGTTAGTTTGTGAATGTAAATTCTATAGGTTTCACTTCTGCTTGAGCATGCACGTAGGTCCTAAAGTTGCATTTACTTAAAAAAAACCAAACACTGAGTTAAGGCTTCTTTGAAATTTTATTATTATTTGCCATAGCCAACCTCTTTTAAATCTAATATAATGGGATAGGATTCAAAAGAAGCATCAGAGAGCGAGTGACTGAGTAAGGATAGGCACATAGTGTGCACATATTTAAATTGAGGCACCCACGTGAGCCAAAGGAACATTCTAACAGAGAGGCAGGCTCTGATGACATTATTGGCACCACTCAGCTCTAGTAATTTTTTTACTTTTACCTTTGCTACATTAATGCACAGTACCACATATTTTTTCACAACCGGTCTTTTTTGTTCAATGTAGAACATCTACTATGTAGTAGTAGTTTCAAAAAGAGAGGATTGGGGAAGGGGGTAGCTGTTGAATTTTGGAAGGGGGATTGTTTGTGTATTTGTTTTCTTACAACTGGCAAAAGCCCAGCAGCTATTCTTCAGAAATTTCACAAGAAACATTCATATGCGCAGGAAATCTACTGGCAAGAAATGGCAGATGAAAGAGTTATGTACTGCTGAATGAGAGTTTTGCACCTGCACACTGCTTAAGTTGGAGAACATGCTATTGATATAATCATAATAGCATAACCAGTAGGATGCGTAGTCATCTATCAAGAAGATTTTATTTCGAGACTTAAGCGACTTTTGGCATTAGCGCAAGACAAGGAGCTGAATCAATTTCAAATATGTGCTAAATGGAAAGAAAAAGAAAACAAAAACAAACAAACAAACAAGTTAAACACATACTATCAGGATGTCACACTTAAAATTAAGACAAGAACTGTGTAATTGAGCCCAGACCAGTCTACTGGAGGTCCAAGGACACCAAGTGGAATGCCAGGCAGGGCTGCCCAGTAAGCAGGGTCACAGAAATCCTGCTGAAGCAGGACTCATTCACCGGATTCTGTTTTATTTTCATTTTATTTATGGAGAAACCTTTTTTTGTTTGTTTTGTTTCTCCCCTCAGGGTCATTAAACTTAGACTGGGACAGAGCTGTTCAAGAAACTCCTATGGAACATTTTTTGGGGTCAGGATTTGGTAACTCATTGAAATAAAAAATATGTCCAATGCATATCAAAACATATCAACAAAGTTTCAAAACAAGTGTTGTCCCAGTTTTGAAACCTGGAAGCACTGAGGACTCTAGTTCAAAGGTAGACTACTTCGTGGGCCACCCTGCAATAACAGGCCATCCATCCCCTATCCTGGCTGTCAGAGGGCTGAGCAATGATCTGCCAGCCAGTCAGGGCTCTGGAGGAGCCCTGCAGGCTTCCAGAAGAACTTAGCCAAAATCCAACCGCCCCTGCAGAAAGTTGAGATTTCAGTCAGCTGCCAAGGTCTCTCTGAAGATCGCCAAACAACTTTACTTTTTAGATTGATTCCATCAGCTTTCCTGCATTTTTTTTTTTCCAAATCAATCATTTCACCCCAAACAAACCATTTTATCTACCTCAGTAATCACCTAGAACATGCAAAATGGTGTACCAGCCCCGGATTTGTCCGAGGATCCATGATGCTGCTTCAGGTTTCAGGCACAGAAAGGTTATTACAGACCTTGGAGATGTGCAGTCTTTCCAAGCTGACCAACAACCTCTGCCATGCAATCAATCAGTCCCCTCCTTAGTGAATTTCACCTCGAATGGTTTTTAAACAGCCATACGGAAGTGATACCCAGTGCTTCCCTGGGTGAGAAGGCTGAGACCTGGCCATGGTGGTTCATGAGGAATTTTGGCTCTTTCCCACTGAGATCTTAATTGCCAGGAAAATAAAAGAAAAATGCTTCTGAAGAAAACAACTAAACCAGTATTCATTAAAAACAGTTAATACAGAAGTATGCAACCTATATTGCTATCTCTTGAATAAGTATTATAGCATATCAATACAGAACATACAACAGCAATCATAAGAGGTCCATGGGGGGATGCACTGCTGAAACTTTGCACTACCATGTTACAAGAGCTGCTGCCCAGGCACACTTGCAGCTCAGGCCAAATTCTTCCTAAGTGATAAATATGCCAGTCTCCATCCAGAGTCATGGGAGCAACCTGCTCATCTGGAAGGTCACAATTTAATCCACCAAACTTGTGAGCTGAGGGGAGACAATGAACCGACATCCCTAGAAAACCATACAGTGATCAAAGATTTTCTAATCCTATAAACAAAAATGTTTTGGGGGCTGACCCACAGTGGTTTATTCACGGAATTACTGAGCAAGATTGATCGACAGTCTCCATACTGGGTAAACCACTGCTTTCATCTGAACGTGAATTTCACTACAGACTTTAAAGACAGCTAAATCAACGTAGCAATGCATCAGTATGTTATCAGCAGCAGTGTCTTCTGAGATTTGAGATTTGTTTTCTCTCTTTTATGCACTGCAAAATCTATTGAGTTACAAGGAGTACTGAGAGGGAAAAGCCATTTTAAATTACATGTTTATAATTTTAATGTCATTTGAACAACTAAACTATAAACTTTGTCATTTTGCTTTCAGAAAGAAGAAATAAAACGTATATAAAGCTCGTAAAGAATCGCAGAGTACTCGTCCAGGTTACTGACAGTCAGTAAATGCCTCAAAAATCTCTCCCACTTCTTTACAGAGACTCAAATTCAGCAGTCCAGTGAACTGGGATATAAAATCAGCATGTCTGCCCCAAAAGGACCATGCTTTTTCTTTGCAGTAACACCGCCACAATGCATTTGTGGGACAGCAGGCTGGCTCTGGGCCATGAAAGGTATTCGCCATTTTTTAAAACAAAGCAGCCATCCATAATCTTTTTTGTTTCCAGATAATAAAAGGAAAATCTCATTTTGCGACTACAACAAAAACATAAAGCAGTACAGCTGTAAGCAGAAATCCAGTCCATTTGTGGTTTAAAGAGCTCCACGCCTACTGTATATAAAATAATATGCTGGTATCATTAGCATAGACAACAGCTTGTTTTCAATTTGGCTGTAGATAATGAAATTATCCCCCAAATTACCATAAAGTGGAACAAATAAACACAAAAGCAAACTCTGTCTTTTCTTCCCCCCATTCAGCAGCGCTGGCTTTCAGCTATTCAGAATAAAAGCAAAGCTTCTGTTTTTCCAGAGCTCCAGTTTGACCTCCAGCAGATAAAGAACATGAAATGACAAACACGCAGCAAAGAGTTACTGTGTCCTTCCCCCCTGGCCTCTGTTTACATTAGGAAATGTACCCGGGGAGGAGGGAGGGGAGGCAGGAGGGCTGCCTTTCAGCGCCGTGCTCAGCTCTGCTGGCTCCGGCTGGAGCTGGCCCCTGTTTCTGAGTAAGCTTACTCCACTCCAGATGTGCCTCGGCTCCAGCGTGGCTGCCATGTACAGTAAATCGGCATCTGAGGGCTCGTCAATCTGTGGGGTAGAGCAATTGCGGTCTCGCCAGGCCGCCCCACTGGCACAAACAGAAATCTGCGCTGCTGAACTGGAAAAGGAGAAGGAGGAGGAGGAGGGAATGGGGCGACAGGGAGGGATGGAGACAAGTAACAGGAGAGCAGTGTGTGAAAGGTGAGGGGCTGAAAGGTGTCCACTCCCAGGAGGAGAAGGGGAAGAAATAAACACTAACAGCCAACGGGGGAAATGTTCTTAATGCATTTGTAAATTTACTTGTAAATGTTTTACACTTAGAGAGAAAGGGGAATGCTGCGTATCATTTGGCAATGTTGGCTGTCTATAGGTCCCCACGGATATACTGGCTTAGTACGAGTTGTAACGAGGGCAAGAGAAACATAAAATAGCTGGGAAAACACAGCCAATTAGTCATTACATGTAGATTGTAAAAACAAGTGAGAGAGAAATAAATACCCTTAGAAAATCGAGTCCCTCTTGTTTATGTCCCTGCAACATGAGTACAAAAAAAGCAGCGGCAATGACGCCTTCTAATCAAAGTGCAACTTGCAAACCAGTCAGTGCTCCCATTCAAAATCCTCCAGGATTTCCTGATGCTCACAAGATTTACCTGTTTGCTGTCATTGTAAAATACAAATTGTTTCGCTAATCAGGCAGTTTGCTTTGGACCCAACCCCAGTTGTACAAACTCCAAGTTGGATGTTCATTTCTGATCTCCTGCCGCCTACACAGCCATTGCTAACTGAGTTTTAATAGGATGAGAAAACAATCTTTTCTTTTCTAGTGGGTTCAAATGAGCTACCCAGCTTCAAGCTGACTATAGCTGTGTTTTCCTAATCACCATTTTTTTATAGCAATTCTGAGGACGAAAATGCCTGCTTCCCCCTCCCTTCTCTTCCAGCAGTGCCAAGTCTAAGAATGTAAATAAGTGTTAAATTGAAACACAGAACAAAAATTGGTTAGATTTAGTGTAATTGAGTCACAGTTAAATTTAGGCTGCTTTTATTTGCAAATGTGCACTTTAACAGCAGTTCTATGCAGCATCTCTGTGTAGAATGAGATGCCTCATATATTTTTTTTTTTATTGTGGTTGTGCCTGAAATTCTTAGCAAAGGCTCCCAGTCCCATTGTGCAGGGCACTGTAAAAGATGAGCAATGCATTTTAAAGAGTCTCCTTTGCCAGACAGACTATCCTCTGGGTGCCATCTGGATAAGATGGCAGCACCTTAAATGGACAGAAATATTGCCAGCTGTTCCAAATCTTTAAAAATTGTGAATCAAAGCTGAAAAAGTCATGAGGCTGCAGGAAAAAAGTCGTAAGATTTTCCAAAGGGTATATGTAACATCCTTTCTTGTCTCCTAATTTGTGAGCCTTCAAACCTTCCCAATACATCGTGAGAGTATAAAAGCTACCTTTTTAAAAGAAAAGCTCAGATTCTTGCAGTATGCCTTGATTTAAGGAATGAAGGCTTAAAAACATCAAATATCATTACAATCTGAAGTAAAGCCATAAGACTTGGCAATAGAACAAACAGTTGTATATGAGACTTGATTTTCCTTAGCACTACGTTGACTGGATGGGGTAGTAAGCTCTCTTTCCCCTAGGTTAAATCAATCCTGCAAGGTACAAGGTGCTCTGATTCTGACTACGAAAAACATATGCAATCGCATATGATTAAACAATTAAAGAAAATGTGATTATTCTTATGCATAAATTTCATACTGGGTTTTCAAACACTGGAGGCACTGGGATCATTACCTTAGATGCAGGGCAATAGAGTAATTCAACAAGCCCCCAGCAAGCAATCAGGCATGCATCCGCCAAAGTGAACAACGGCATGCACAAGAATATGTCACATTACCAATTCCTCTGCATCATCCAGGAGGCATGCTGCCTCCCACTTCTTCCTCTCACCTCAGCATCCAGCCATGCCCCAGCTAGCCCCAGAAGAGGGTTCTCTCCATTGCTTATGCCTTGTACAGTCATATACAGTAGGACAAAATGTACATAAAACAAGTGTGTTGAACCAAGGTGACAAGATTAGGATCAAAATGACCTCAAGAGCTGTTTAAAATTAGACTGGCCCAAGTGCTGGTAAATGTACAATTGGGATTTCCCTTACACTGACAGAAATATGAACTGGGTGATCAAACAGGTGCTTTCAACGGCCAGCATTTCCATGCAGAAAGGCAACATAGACCAGTCTCATTAGACAGTAGCTGAGTTTAGTGAGAAATGTGACTTTTCCCACCCCATGTTGAATGAGTGGCCCTGGGGAAATGCGATACTTAGAGGACACCAAGAGCGGCTCAGTTCTTAGCTCATCCACCACAATAATGGCACTAATTTGAGAATAAGTGAGCGTAAAGCTGATAATAGTTGTCTGTAAAGAAGCATGTATGATGGTAAGATGATATGAGACAATGCTAAGTGACCATGGAGGAATGTATCTAGAAGCCAGGACACAAAATGAGTGAAGCATGAAGAGGGTGTTGAAAATGAATCAGTGAGAGAGATTGAACAGCAGAGCAAATAGCGCAGCCCCCCTTCAGAGAAGCCCCTCTCAGTATTATGCTCCTAACTCACAGCAATGTTGCGCTTCCACTTTAATCTTAGCCATGTTTTTACAATGTAAAATCAAGTCCTTGTTTACACGTGTATCATAAGTGCAGCCACTTAACCTCAGATTTATTGCTCATATGGTCAGAAAGGACAATTTCCCTAAAAAAAAGTTCAAAAAAGACAAAATAAATCGATAATCTCACTAAAGTATAAAAACATTTCCTTTCTTTAATGGCTTACCTGACACAATGTTCCGTCTTGCAAGAGAGCAGGTACTAACTAAAGAAACTAATTAACTCAAGAAAAATTGCCTGCAAAAGAAATCATGTTTCCTATTTCCAACTATAACTGCCTTTTAATTGTGCATTAGAATCTTGGATCTACTATTTTCTTTGGGTTTTCCTCTATACACATTCCAATGCACCTGACAACTGAAGGAAGGACAGTACTATCCAGCCATTGTGTGGGCAGATGTTGTGTAAATTTCCACAAAAGATTCTGCCAAGCCTCCCTCTTACAAAGACCTCTGACACCTGCATTATTTGGAAGGATTACTTTCTATATCAGTGAATGTCCCCCAGAGACTGAGACAAGATGAGCAACTGAGAACATGGCTGCAGAGCAATCCTGCAGTGTCAATAGGGATGTAATTGTCCTTCCCTACTTAAGGACAATGCAGCAGCCCCAGGTTCCATGCTCACTCCACACATCTCCTGAAAAAGTGGAGATTAACAAAAGTTAGTTAAGTATCCTGCCTACAGTTATTTAAAAGTAAAATAAAAATCTAAAAGGACTGCAAAAATTGGCTGTGTTGTCATTTAATTTGTCTACACAGACTGCAAACTTGGCATTTCTGTTCATAAAAGAACTATAAGTAAGTCCACCAGGCTTATATTTGCCAAATGTTTAACATCCCAGTAGCATGGTCTTTATGATGCCTTTGACACCTGCACAGAAATTACATCAAATCTGTAGCAGCAGCATTAGGTAATGCACCAGAGTTCAATGTTCAAAACATCCTGTTCTTTACATAGCCTCTTGTCTTACACAAAAGCAGTTAAAAATAATAGAGCTTGTTCAAGCGCCAGATTTACGAGCTTGTGTTCATAGACTTTGTAAGGGTCATCTTGCAAGGTTGTTTTGTTATACCTGTGGGCTGGGAAAGGGCAGGCAGGAGAAGGCACAAAAGGGAGGAAAGTTTTGTGACTTGATGGCTTCAAGCCTTCAGGAAAAAAATTAAATAAATCAATGAAAAAGGAAGAAATAAATTCAAATAATGCTTTCATGACAATCAATTTACTTTTCTGAAAAGTAAAATTAGTAAGAAGTGAAATTTGTAAGAAGTGAGTAACAGAATAAGTATCCTGTTGTTGGACTGGAGGTAGATTAAAGTGATGGAATATTTATATCTGTAGTTTGAGATGTGGAGGCTTGGATCAGCTAATTAGTAAGACAGATGCCATTTGCAAAACTTGGATGTTGATCCTGATGCAAATTTTGAGCTCATCAATCTTTTGGAATGTTTAGAGGAGAGAACGCTTGGCTCTCCTCTCGAATTTCACACTAGAAGGCTCTGGCTGGCTTCAGTGATGAAAGAAGAAGAAATGTAGGCTTCTACAGCCTTGCTATGTTACATGTACATTGTAATTACCTCAGTGTTGCTGTTACAAAACTATGTGAGTAACAGGCCCTTTTCTCACTGGGATCTGGGGTTCCTGTTGTTGATGAGGGAAATCTGAGCAGAACAATGCAATCCAATGTTCTTGTCACATTCATGAGTCCTATGACTAATCTCTTTGCAATCAAGACCCAAAGATATAATTAATTTCTTTATTCTTATTTTCACAAGATGTTAAAAGCCTTGCGAATATTCACTTTGTTTATGAAATGCTCATTTTCACTGGGAAGCAGTGTTGGACTAGGAATAAAGGCACGAGGCTCAGCACATCAGTGAAGTCTGCTACCAACTCCTGGCCTTCGAAACATTTCTTAGGCACAGATTGCATTTACAGTTATCAAGTCTAAAACCTGTGAAGGCTTTCATTACTGCTTAATAAGGTGTTTTGAGATCACAGATGAATTGCAGCAGGAAAAAATACCAGTAATTTGTACAAGTGCTGCAGACTTGAAGCACCAAGCACAAAGCAGCTGAATTTCACACTTCCATTGAACAGTCTTCAGTTTATACCAGACCAGATTTAAGCCCAGCTATTTTGTCTAAACACCTACATACAGTCTATTTGCAATGTATCCCTCATAAAGCTCTTCCTCTCACTTCCACTGAATAGCAATATTGCAAAACTGCAGAAAGGAAGTGGAAGTTTAAAAGCTTTGCAGAGACCAGATGGAAAATGTGATAGGAAACTGAAAAACAAACATTTTGTGTTTTCATATATATTAATTACACATAACAAAGGTTAACTTCCAGTCATATCTTTCCCTCATTTTTTTTCAGCCAGAACTTTTCCTTCTTGTACTAACAGTTATACACTGCAAGGGCTCCTACCAATAACAATAATAAGAGTCTGGTAAATGTTTTGTTATCAAAGGCAGCAAAAAGTCTTATTTTATGTAGAGGAAATAAGCCAGAATCAATAAAGATATAACCTGTTGCTTTTATTAAATCACTAGAACAAGGCCTCTCAATTAATTTTTACCAACATGCAGCTCCTTTACTGGGATTCTCTGGGTGATTTTTACCAAGTTTTCTCTGCAGGAAATAGTGGACAAAATCCAGATCTCTGAAAGAATGACAAAACGGTGTGAAATACAGGGTCTCTCACAAGAATCGTAGGGACTTCATCTCTCATGGACTTGGGAAAAACCAAAAAACAGTGACGCATGGCCCAAATCCAGACTCAGGTCTGGCATTTGAATAATCCTGGAATATTTTCACTGGTTTATTTCTTAAAGCAGGTTAATCTCAGAAGAGCTTACTTAGGGCACTGTTACATCAGCTGATTCTCAAATTCTTAGCATCCACCAGCACACCTGAAGATCAGAGTAAGGATTTTGTGTTGTAAAATGTGAAATAAATATTTGAACATTTTAAGTCAATCAACTTATTCTGAATTTTTTATCTTTTGTAGTTACTGGCCACTAAAGATTGATGTTGCCCTATAACTTCTTGCTGATGAACACATTCCTCTGGATGCCTAATTTGTGAGAGATTTATACTGTACAAACATTATTTACAGAGAGCACTCAATTCTCTCTAAATCAATTAGATATGCCTTTTCAAGTGCGTTTTCTGTTGAAGGCTACCAGAAGAGGGTTTTCTTTTTTACCTGCAATGAGGATTCCAAAACCACATCACCTCTGAGAAGCCACAGGGTGGCTTGGTAATAGAATGGTTCTGCCCAGCCTCCTGTATAATTGAAATGCAATTTAAGAGATCTTCAGAGGAATTTCTCCAGCTCTGGAGGAGGCCAATCAGCAATCTGACCTCCAATAAAGACAACAGAAGGAACTCCGTTTGAAAGACAGCAAGAAAACCTTCTTCTTTGAAAAGCATTCTTAGGTGCCGTCTGCTGATACAGTGCAGATTTATTTCCTGAGGTCCAGACAAGTCTGTTTTACTGATTATGCCAATATACTTCACGTGGCTCTCATTGCCCTTATCTAAGAATGGGAAAAGTCAAGGAGAGCAAGTGAAAAACAGAACAGAACCCTACCTAACAGAGAGGTTTATCATCAAAAGTTTTCTAAATGCACCCAGAGAAATCTCCCTGCATATATATGAAGTTTAGGAATTTTACCATTTTATTGCTCTCTGGAAACAATGAGGCTGTCAACAAAAAAACCCTAGCAAACTGTGCTTATAAACCTGGTGGATACATGTACAAGCAGGTAATTGTATTTGCAATTATGCATCATGTATGGAAAATGAGCATATGTACATAAAGGTATACATGAGTTCATAATGGTCCACAGAGGCAAATACTAAGTCCTGCATCTGGGATAGTCTAAAGGTCAATTGATTAGAAAGCAGCTTTGCAAAAAGAATCTGGGACTCCTAGAGGACAATCTGAACATGAATCAGCAGTGACTTTTCAGCATTAAAAGCCAACCTCATACTGGGCTGTTTTATTAACAAAATAACCAGCAAGTCAAGGAAGTGATTATTCCCCTCTGTTCAGCACTTGTGAGACAACATCTGGAGTACTGCATGCAATTCTCAATTCTGGGACACTGACAAACCAGAGCAAGTAAAGCTGAGGGCCACCAAGGCGGACAAAGGCCTGGAGTATGTGACTTGAGAGGACAGCTGAATGACCTGGGTTAGTTTGGCCTAGAAAAGGGAGAACTGAAGGAGACAGTCTTACCACCACTGTCACAACCTAAAGTGTTCATTAAGTTTATATTAGTACACAAAAGTTTATCTGTTATGGCTAACCTGTCTTCCATCTCACATCAGAAACTGAGTGAGTTTACAATTTGTGGAACAGTGACCCACTGCTGGGGCAGAGTGAGACTAAAGAAGTCCTAGAGTCAAGCCAATCAGCATGCCTCAAGCAAGCCAGAGCAGTGCAATAAACTAACCAAATCCATCCAAATTACTGCAAAAATTCCCATGACTCAGCCGTCTCCATAGCCTGTCAGCTCTATCTCCCACCTCCACAGCCCTATCTAACACTAGAGACCACGCTGCCAGATACTTCAATCCAAACATTGTGGTTATACAGACCCCCTCCAAGCCTAAGGCCCAGATCCATGAATCCAGCTTTAATCCACTCCTGAGAATGTGTGTATTCTTTGGTCAGAATTTCGGTTGTCTGTGTTTGGAAAGTCTCACCCACAGCCTTTAGCTGACTAAAGAAAGCCAAAGAAAATGCAAGAAGTAGTGGTTACCAAAAATGAAATCCTCCCTCAATATGACTATTACTTATGTATTTACGCTCTGTATATGTGCCTACCAAACCTTTAGGAACTCAGTCTGCTCCTTATTTCGTTTATAAGGAAAGGATGAGAAAGAGTCTGTTTCTACAGAATTCCCCAGATGAAATCTACTGGAGAGTACATCATTAATAAAGGATTTTTCTATTTATTTGTTTCACCCTGAGCAGCTGGCCACTCATATCTCTCTGGGGCATGTCAACTAATACATATTATTTCATAAGTTGAACATTTCTGAATAATACTGTCTTGTCCCTTCCATTTGTATTACATTACATGGAGGAAGGAAGTATGTTTGCATTCAACTGTAGAAATTTAAGGTGAAAATATATTTCCGAAACACTAGAAAAGGACTGAGCAGAACTGATTATTATTAAATGTTGATAAACCTTTGTCTAAGAGGTTATGTTTCAAGAGGAGGCTGAGAATAAATCTCAGTCATGCTCACGTGAGGTAGAACTAGTGAATGACAACCAAGGAAAATGTATTAAAAGCAACAATTAGCTTTTTTTCCCAACAGATCCCAAAGCACTGAAATGCCACTGAACTCAATAGGAATCTATTATAGAGTTCAGTGAGAAAAGCTGGCCCACTAGCCTCATTTTCACAGTTGCAGAAACTGAGACACAAAAATGTTAAATGAGTTGCAGGATATTACCCAGCAAATGGCAGAGCTGGGAATAGTACTCAGCTCCCCTGGAGGCCAGTCCGTGCGTCATCCACTGCACCACTTCCTCATACTAGAAGGCAGCAAAAAAGCACAAATTTCAGGGATTTTGTTTAATGAGAATGGGAGATGGAGAGGTCTGGAAGCTCACCTCTAAAGTATAGGAATGCCAGGATTGTTTGACTGTTACATCTAATACACAACTGCTGACACTAAAGTATGAACATGTCTTTGCTCATATGCAGACAATTATGGAAAAAGTCAGAATCAGGAATGATCACACAAAGAAAAAAAAATAATTCAATTGATTTTAAAAACAAACACATAGCAAGGCAGATTCTGTACACACGGAGTCAGGAGGCAAGTTTGCAAATCTTAATCAAATGTGATTTAAACACTGTTTCTGCTAAAGCAGTTGAATCGACCAGTTGATTGACATAAAAGGAACACAAGGAAGAGGTCTTACTTTACACCAGATGCCTACCAATCCTGTTTTTTACAGGTTACTTCTCTTCAGCTTGAAACAGATTATATCAGGCTCCTTAATAGGAGACATGACTTGTAGCATTATTATTTATGTCTCACCACTGTACGGGTGGCATATCACTTTACGCCTGAGACAGATGCACTGACTTTCCAGCTTATTCCTACAAGGATATTTTAATCATTTGAAATGATAAATATGAATCCGTTTTCATGGCCAATACTGTTCAACAATCTCCTCTCCCTGTGGTCACTTTTGTACATGATTAGCCTCCCATCCTAGGAGGTTCTTCATCCTCTGAAGAATGCATGGGATGGGACATGACTAAAGGGCACCAATTTTTCATTGTCTTGCTGAACGGTTTCACCCATGGACCCAGAATATTTCAGGCTGCCAAAATGCTCATAGTTGAGAAATTACCCAAACACATGCCAGCCTCAGGTAGGGGTCCCCTTCCTTCGGCCAGCAGCTCATGCCCCTGGTAGAAGTACCCTGATACTGAGAGAAGAGCAGTGGCTGCTGACACTGCTTTGGAGCAGACCCACTGGCCTTAGCATGGTTTCCTTTTCTGGAAGGTTACAAATCACTTTACCGAGGTGACTGCTATGCACTATTGTTGTGATGGTTTTGTGAGAAGCAAGGTATAAGATATGGCCAAGACTATCTGAGATGGTTGCTAATTTCAAGTGATTTAAATTGAAAGACACTGTAAATATTTAACATGCTACCTTAAATGAAGGCAATGTGTGAATGGCTGAGCAGCAAAAAGATCACAGGATTCATATCTTACAGTTCAGCAACCTTTCAGATGGACCACGCCATGACTCAGGGACAGAAAATCCCTGCTCTTCAATTCACTTTAAGCCTTCTGACTTTATTGCCTTAGTAGAAACCAACTACATAATTTAGCTTCATGACTGCTAGTGGGAAATAAATTTTACTGAAGCTTCATTCTTTGAACATTTCAAACTTTTCCTCTGATTTCAATCTTTGAAATCTTGTAAATAAACTTGTAACTTTGACATTACAATCCTTCAGCAAACACTTTCTTCTTAATGACATTTTACTCATTACACTGTTCCCACCTACAAGGAGCTTCACTTCTGTACTGGGTTTGGCTTTTATTGTTTTGGTTTTTTAAAAAAAAATAAAAATTGCTAGTATGCAGCTGTGCAATATATGACAATAGGGGGTGATAAATACTGCACAGCTGAAGCTGAAAACGAGTTAATGGAATGAAGTGAAGGTGATGACACTTTTTTTTTAACACAGAAAGTCATGAGATATTTTAAACAATACATTTTACACAAACACAAAAAGAAATCCTCATTTTTCCCTGAAGAGTCTCTGGTGCAAAATTCATTCCCACTGGAGAACACCCACCGAAAAAAAAATAAATCCTAACCTCTGTTTAATGACTTCATGAACTCACACAAAGTGGGATAACATTTATGCTTCTAAAATCCAGTTGAAGTGGCAGTCCCCTATTCTGCTGCTAAAATCCTCTTGTTGCTGGTGACTGCTAGAAATTAAAGAGTTAAAATGGAGACCACTGAAAAAGAGTAAAGCATATGTTATATGCAGCATGTTACTTGCTCATTGGGCTTCCCATGGGCCAGTGAAGGTTGGGAACAACTTCTGTAAAGGAAACGTACATGGTGTCAAGTTATAGACAGCCCTGTGTGTTAGCTCCATCTCTGCAACTGATTAGCTCCAGAATGACTTTGGCTTCACATAGTTTCTTACAAACATTATAAAGTCAGCCTTCAAAACTTAAGTAGGCAACACTGTTATTCCCAGTTTACAGATGAGTTATAAGTGCAAGGGTTAACAGCTACTGCAAGGGGGCCATTAAATGAGCATCAGAAGCTGGAATAAAATTGTTTCCTACCTTTGCCCACTTAACCATAATGTCCATGGTCAAAAAAAAAAAAAAAGAAAAAGAAAAAAAATTAAGCTCCTTTACTGAAACCATGTCCCCTGAAGCCATTTCTGATGCCTAAGTAAGCATTGCAATTTTTAGAACTACTTTGCACCTGCAGCTTCTAAATAGTTTCCAAAGATCACCTACCTATCCTAATTTTTACAAGTCTCAGCTTCTTAAGTCTTTCAAAACATGGAAAGAATAGCTATCTGTCTCACAGTCTTCCTGCCCACTGAGGTCAATGAGAGACTTTTCTTTGACTTCAGTGGCTGTAACTCTTCCCTCCCATATTCTTTTCCTTCAGTTTGGGAAAGCAATTGTCCCAGGGTGGGTAAATGCTTCAAGAGAAACTGTTGTGCTGAGAATCATTACCACCCATGCACCACACAATACAAACAGTAAAAATGATGAGCAAATGAAACAGCATAAAAATAATAAGAAAACAGCATAACCATCCTAACAGCAATGGCTGGAAATTCATCTTGGAATGCTTAACTGTTTCTGTGGCACAGAAGCTAGGAGTGACTGTTCTGTGCTGCCATGGCATTGCCCAATAACCCATTCTGTCTAAACTAACAGAGCTGGCTAAATTATCCTGCCCTGTGTTCTCTTTTAATTGATTGTTTAGTTAAACAGAGGATAAAAAAGTCTGGCTGGGATCCAAACTCAACTGCCTGCTGCTATGACAGAAAAAAGTACTGATCAGAATATTTCTCTGCAGAATGAAATGTGTATCTCCCGGGCTTTTAGCAATAGCAAAATAAGTTTACATTTCTGTCTTTAATAAGATCCTTTCCTCTAAGTCATAAACAGCTCATTGATCCCTTCTCTTATTCCTGCCCCCTTTATCTTGTTTATTGAAACTTGTAATATAAACAGTATTTCTTCACCTACTGTCTTTTCAAATTGTTGATTGTCTGGAAAATGGCACTAGCACAAGGTTTCAGGGCATTTTCTCTCCGTAGCAGTAGTGTTTCAGTCACATGTGGGTACTGTCAGACACCCGCTGTCATTTAGGGCCATCAGGGGCAACTCAGGGAGCAAGATACTGGGCCACTGTAAACAAGCACAGCACAATGTGACCTCAGGAGTATCGGGCAGATTCGCACAAGGCTGAGGATCTGGCCATGTGACTGTTTCCAGCTAAAATCACATTCTTCCCTCACCACACGCTGGAAAATTAGAGACTGCAGATCTTCTAAACATGTTTGTGGATGTAGAAAACCCTTTCATAAGGCAGGAGGGGTGTAGGGGGGAGAGGTTTCTTCTGAAAGACAGCATAGGACAGGATTGGAAGTGCCAGCATTTTTGCCCCCTCGTTGTCACATTCCTTTCCCAGGCCCAACCGATGAGGCGATCTGTGAGCTGCTCTGGCTGGGAAGGATCGCACTGCTGAATGGGGACGGAAAAGGGAATGTGGTTTCCTGAAAGGTTTCCAGCAAGTACATGGGAATGGAGCTCTTGAAAGACACATGGAGCTGAAAGCACTTCCCTTCTGAGAAACACTTCCAATCGACTCCCTGGGCCAAATGTAATAACAGCTCTGACATTATTATTGCAAAGGGGGAAAAAGTCATTCTTCCAACTCACTGC
>JANHGB010027758.1:0-33379 GCA_026283785.1 Coracopsis vasa | reverse complement strand
TGAGGCGCTGGCACAGGGTGCCCAGAGAAGCTGTGGCTGCCCCATCCCTGGCAGTGTTCAAGGCCAGGTTGGATGGGCCTTGGAGCAGCCTGCTCTAGTGGAAGGTGTCCCTGCCCGTGGCAGAGGGTTGGAACTGGATGAGGTTTAAGGTCCCTTCCAACCCAAACTATTCTATGATTCTATTATGCAGGTTCTATATAATTCCTCTCAGACCTCTTCAGATTAGCAAACAGCCACATGAAAAATAACCAGCAATACCTGTTATGGATGACAACTACTTTTTCTCCTTTACTAAGGAAAATCTTCGTTAAGAATCACTGGAATACAGTCCAAAATATTGGAAGGGAATAACTTCTGAAGGCATACGTTTGAAGCTTGAGGATCTTACTTTGTTTCAGTGCTCCTCTTAGCTTCTCTATGTTTCAAATCCAAGTAACAAAATTGATGTCATTCTCTGTTTGTTGCCAACCCCCAAATTGCAAAAGTTGCTTTGCAATCGCACATTGTGAATCAGTTTACTCATGAAGAACATCAAGGTATTACACTAGCCAACCTGTTTCAGTGCTTTCTGTCCACATATTTGATGAAACCAGTGCATACTGCAAAGTATCAAAATTACAAAGCAACTAATAGGAATTACTATCTGCCTAGTGATCTGGGGGTGAAGAATGAAATGCCATCTGTCCTGGCTCAGCTGTAGCAGTCATTTTTCTCCTTCTTAGTAGCTGGTGCAGTGCTGTGCATACCTTAGTTACTGGACTGTTCTCATCTCAACCCATGGGAGTTAAATTCTTTCCATTTTCCTCCGCATCCCTCTGGGAGTGGGGGGGAGGGAGTAAGCAAGTGACTGCGTGGTTCTGAGTTACCTGCTGGGCTTGAACCATGACACCATCTCTTGTGCTGATCTCTTCAGGCCATCACACAGACATGACATTGAAGGGGAAAAGCAAGAAGTTCAGTGTCCCATTCTTGAGTTGTTTTTGCCTCTGACTCTGGCTCATTCAATTCTGGAGCCTTCTGCAGAGGTAGGTTATTCTGATCTTTTGGTATTTACCTTCATGCAAACCTCAACTATTTCTTCATCACAGAAAGCAAAAGAATATCAACCAGGCCAAACACGAGCCACAGACAGTGAAAATTTATTGAGTCATGGGTTTTAACAGTGGCCTCAAGGACTTTACTGCATCATGTAGTCTGGTAGCAACTTCCAGTCACTGCAAGGGGGAACTGGTGGTAGTATATATGCAATCACTGGAAGATGTCACATGGGACAAGAGCTGAGGAAACGAGAGTTAAGGAACCTGGCAGTCTGTAAACTAGGAGAATATAGCTGTAAGTCATTGTAAAATGCTAAAGCCTTCTATCCCCATGATGTTGGGTTTCTGCATTAGGACATGGGTAAGGTGAGGATGAGGTTCTTAACAGTATTAGATGCCATAAAGATCCCCTCAAGTCTGTTCATAAAAACTATCACTGACAGCAAGGCAAAAAGGCTGGCCAGACTAACTGGGAGCAAGGAGAATAAGCAGCAGCAAATCTCTATAGGATGCACTTAAGCTATTTCCCTCGATGGCATAAACATGGCTTTTTCTGAAGGATCCAGAATGTCTCCTGGAATCCTGCTGAAGGATGCTCCACTTCCACTTTGCACTTTACCTAGGGCTGTTCCTGCCAAGCACTTCCATTTGCTGTGACTGAAACCATTACACAAAGAAATGGAGCTTGCATTTGTTTTGTGCCTTGTGACATCCATGAGTCTAAGGTCACACTTATGGATAAGTCAAACTTGCCACGGACGCAAAAACTGTGTGACACAGAGTGGCTGTGCCAGGTCCCTGGACATCTGCATTGCCAGGAGTTTGGAAGGCTGCCCTTAAAGTAGTGGAACTAGTAAACAAGTGAAAGCATAAGGGTGGAAAACATCATTAAAAACAGCAGGTGGCTAAGTCACAGAAAACATCCTGTAGGATTCAGAAGTGTTGAAGAGACTGATTGTGCACAGAGGGTGAATTACCCTCTCTGAAAGGTTGTCTGAAAAGTAGCATACTGCTTAATTAAAAAATAATAACAATAATTTGAAGAGTCTACTATTGCTATGGACTGAGTTTGGATTTCTTTTCTTACTGCAGTGCCCTCAAAGTCTTCAGTAGGATCACATGCATATGTAGACTTCAGCTCTCCCTGGTTAAATAAAGGACCTGCTAAACTGTCATCCTTTCCTAAGCAATGGACTCAATTCGGGAAATTAAGACTCATGCACCACTGACTAATGCCTTTGTCAGTCTAGTTACGAAGCACCCGAGGACGGCTGAGAATGCTGTGTGCTATGTGTTGTGCCTTGCATTACCATTCTGGACAGACCAACTTCAATTGGACCCAGGCACAATCCCACTTCTGATGAAAAGCGATTTCTGTGTGCTTCTGGAAAGCAGGTTTCACCATACAGTAGGAGGTTCTTTACAGAACTTCAGGCAGACTTTAGGGCATCACATAGGCCCATCCAGCCTCCTCCCTCTTTGTCCAGCGGGAATCACAGAGAAGTGATTATCTTGGAACAGACACAGATGCTTAAAAAAAGAGAGGGTGATGGAAAAAGCATTACACAAAGCCTCTTCACGTGAGCAATGAGTAAACCCCACAGCTGTTAACTTTGGTTTACATATTTTACATATTTACATACACAAAATATTTCCAAACATCGCTGTGTTTATTTAAAACTCCATCAGTAACATGTCTGGCAGAACAGATCCCAGTGCAAATATGTTCACTGGGTGACACTTCCCTGCATTGGTTTTAAAATGCATCAGGGGTCCAAGGCTGCTTCTACTTAACAAAAAAATGCCCAGATTTCCAAAGGAGGAAGAGCCAACTGTAATCCTGAAGCATTCACCTTACTGAAAAGGCCTTCAGCCAAATAGTCTAAAAATGAATGAGGCAACACTTCTAAAACAGGGACAGCTGGTACATTAAAGAAAGGGATTTTTTTTTTCTCACATGTCACAGATGCCAGTTGCTTATAGTTGGGTGGTGGGGGTGGGCTGGAATGGGAATAAATCCTTCGAAGGAAAGGCTGAATAGCCTTCTTCAGATGGTGGGGGGGGGGTGTGCCTCCTAAAAGCATATTCTAGCTTAAAAGCAGATAGTGTCACTCATGTATGTGCTCATTTTCAAGAAGCATTGACTCCCATCCAGCAAATGTCAAATGATCACCTAAGGAAGCATTTCACCATGAACATTTCTTTGTACGAAAGATATCCCTTCTCATCCAGCCAGGCTGGAAACTGGGCAGCCCCACTGTTTGTGGTCACCTCTCACAGGCACAACCGCCTGCCCATGTGAAAGACCATAGGGCTGGCTTCCTGCATACTCCCCTGATGAGAACTGCAAGCAGGTAGAGAGCATGGGGTGATGCTGCTGCTCCATGTTGCTTTGTTGAGCTTACCTGTCGGGTGGAGCAGGGTTCTGTCCCTCAGAACCAAGGAACAGACTTCTCCACAAAAGTGAACCAGAAAGCAAAGGGTGAAGAAAACCAGGGGTAGTTGTGCGACTCTTGGAGTTCCCATTCGGCATTGGCTCTGTTGCTCAAAAGACAAAGCAGGGCGGAAAAAACACACCAGCAAGTAGGGAAGATTTATCCAGACTGCCACCCCAAAGTGCTTTACTGATGGGGTTCTACAGAAGCCTCCCCACTGGCTTCTACACAGATGCCAAAACACAAGTTCATAACTTTTACACTGGGCATTCAAGGGAGTCTAGGGAGTTTCCCACTGAGAAACTGACTTCCTTAAAGTTGAATTTTCTCTTTATCCAAGTCTATCAGAAAAGAATGGAGTGTTATTCTTAAAAGGGAACAGATTTTTTGGTTTTGGCCAGAGATAGAAATCTTTGTTGCTATATTTGGCTTCCAATGTAGGACTCTCTGCTTGCTGGTGGGAGGAGGAAATTAGAGCTGGTGTTATTCATAACTAAATGGGCATGAAAAACAAACCACCTCCCTTTGAACCTTGGTGCTACTATGGGCATTCACATAACAAATCATTTTCAAAGCCTGTGATACCTCTGTACATGCAAAGGCCAACATCAAAACTTTATTACCCGCTCATTTTCCTATAGCGATAAACCGTTGCAGATGTACAGTTACTGTCAAGGCAAAGGCACTGGTGCAGTTCCTAGTGCTTGTTTGTTGTTTTGAGTGTTTTTTAAATATCATTTCTTGCTTGCCTTCAAAGAAATCAAAAGTGATATTCCGGAGGAGAGACGATTACTGGAAGGCTGCGGCATCCAGCCCCCCTCCTCCTCCCAACAACCCCAAAAAAGAAATCAGCTCAATGAATCGGCATCCCAGCCCAACGCACAGCTCAGCTGTGAGGAATTCTCACCAGATGTCTTGGTCCCCACCCGGCCTCCCACGTCACGCAGGCAGCATAACCCCTCAGAGTCCGAGGTCCTGCCAGGACGATCGGCCCCACTATGCCTGAGGTGTCCATGAAGGGCTGATGGCACCCCTTGTCCCACCAAGGCAAGCCAGCCCCAGCCCCAGCAGCTGGTCCCCATCCACGCTTGCCTTCCCCACCCACACAGAGGATGCCAACCCCACTCCTTGCATCTTCCATGGCATTTCCCCTGCAGCAGGCAGGCTGAGCACCAGTAAGGTCACCTGGCTAGATCCTGGCTCCAAAGGAAGGTCTTCCAGGCACCAGGTTGGGATTCAATTTCCAGCTAACACCCAAAATGAATTTTATCCAGGTGTAACCAGAGCTTCTCCATAAGTGTGAAGGTCACTAAAGCCAACTGAGTGACACTGATTTACATTAATGGAGGATGTTGATCGCCATGAATAGAATCAGTCACAAAATAATGCTTACTCTTGAGCACCACTTCCCCTGGTCTCATTTCTTGATGCAATGAGAGCATGTAGAAATAACCCCCATGAGCACCTGGCAAACCCAGGTGTGAGGCAATGCAGCTGGAGCCCTGCTCTGGTGACAGCAATAGAAGTTACAGGGAGAAGAAAAAGCACTACAGCTAGCTCATCCCCTAGCTTCTTCCTAAAGTACGTTTGCTTCACTGTGGATAATTGCAATTGCCTTAAAGCAACAGTGCTCCCCCATCTTTTCTCAAAGACTAAACTGCAGCGTACACAGCTCACTTCAAAGAAAGAAAGTTCCTGCAATGTTTATCCTAAGTTGACACTTAGTTTATATGAAATTTCTGTGTCTTCACATTATTCTGGTAATTTTTGATGGCTGTCACATCCCACTCTACATCTTTCATGTATTAGCCAAGCGATCATTAAGCATTATTTGCTTATTCTTCAGCGGTCTACACCCCATCTTCATCCCCATTGCCCATGGAGACTCTTTCTTTCCCTATGGCTGCCAACCCCATCCTCTAGTAAAGAAAGCTTTTGAACCCAGTCTCTCCCTTTCCTAGGTTCCTCTCCTTGAGTTTCTGGCTGGCAGCTATCTTCGTCTCTTCCTCACAGTCTGACAAAGAAGAACACACTGATTTTTTGCACAGAAAAAAGTGCCCTGTTTGCTGTCAGGGCCTGGAGCAGGATGTATGGGGAAAATCCTGCTCATCCCCTGATGCTGTGAAACAGAGTACATCCCATATGGTCAGGATCTTCAGAGGATTTTGCAACTAAACTCTTAACAGCTCCCCGCTGATTGCGTGCAAGTGGCAATTTTTCAAAAGCTGAGATCTTGGCCAAAGTTTGGAGGTTTATTTTTCCCCTCTGTTGGAACAGTAAATGATGATCTGTGACCAAAACACCAAACCTTCAGCCCTCAAGCCAGAACATCGGCATGCAAACTTTTCTTAATTAAACAGTTGTAAAGTAATTTTAGCAAAGGCAAAGTTGCCTCCTTAGAGGGAATCACTGAACTTTGCAAAAATAAAGTCAGTCATGTAAAGTCTCTACTTGATGACTGTAAAAACTGCCAGAAAATGATAAAAAAGGGCCTTTATTATGAAGTGTCAGGTTGTGACTCTACTAAGTCTGACTGTAAAATAGACTCTACTGTTAATGCAACTTCAGTTATTAAAAAGAAGAAGAGACATTGTAGTGGAAGCAATTGAAAGTATCTGAAATGGAAAGCTACTGCCTTCATAAGAACCCTTTTTGAAATTCCTTTGATACTTGGCTTTCACTCCATCCAATTTTAGTACAGAACCAGTTTAGAACACTTGTTTTACAACATTTTCAACAGAAGACAAACCTTTGGCTCTAAAAATTAATCTCATGAAAAAAAAAAAATCCAGAAACTCAGCATGCTGTAATTTACAAAGAGATTTATGAGTTCTTCAGTTGCATAAGAATAAAAGAAAGCATTAGCTAATTTTTCAGAAATACAGACCGAACCAAAAATGCTACATAAAAAATATAACAATAAAATTCACATTAAATTATTTATTCAGCAATTAAAACAGTGACATTTTTCTTTATACAAAGCCCCCTCATCAGTTTTGATGAGAAGGGCAAAAAAGTTCAATGGAGTTTTGAGGGAAGCAGGGTTGAGGAACAGGTAGGGGGGAGGAGAGGGACCCTGATTTGACTGATGGTTTCAAACAACAGCTACAAACAGCTAGCAGGGAAAGTGCAGCATAGTTCTGCGGATACTTTACTAGATTACTGTAAACCTCAATTGCTATAAATATTAGTTGTCTATAGGTACTAGTTACCTGAGCCTAAGCTCATTGGAATCAATGCTGATTCCAACTGAGATCCACCAATGTTGAACCAAACCTCAACCCACCACACTGTGCCAGCCAACACTGAACTGCAGCTTAGGTGTTTGAGTCTGGTCCCAATGATCCCAATGTCATCAAAGATTTCCAAAGACACTAAAGGGAGGAAGCAGCATTTAGGCTCCCATATGTAAATGTAAATGGTCATCATCGGTAATGCGCAGCTGATCCATCCTGAAAGCCTGAGCCTTTGAGCAGGTGCATGAGATAACTGTGATGTTTTAATTACTCCCATCCCTAAACTGTCTTTATTGGGAGCTAAAAACATCCTGCATTTCATAGGGAACTCCAGCCCAGCTTTCACAGGTCCCACTGTAGAATCATGGAAACTGCAGAGCATGCACAGGGAGAGGGTCATGCACACTGTGCAGATCAAGGGCAGCTAAAACACAGGTTTCCAGGAATATCTCTAATTCCCCTTGGTAACCAGTTCATCCCGTAAGTACAAACCTGCCAACACAGTCTAATTTTAATATGTTTTGCAGTGGCTGCCCAACCATCTACATACAATGCTGGAGAGGATCATCTCTGCTCAGACTTCTTCTTAGACTGCTCCTGCCTCTCCTGTTGCAGGGATTAAATTTTGACTTTGCTCAGGCAAAAGTCCCTTAGTCTTTAAGGGGACATCCTCCTGCATCACAACTGTCAGACTGTGCCCATAGGGCTAATAGGTAAAAACAGTATTTATTTTTAAATACCTTCCTGCTTTACACGAGATTTCAGTTCCAAACAACATGTATCAGCATTTCTAAAAATCCACACGCAAACAGTATTTATCATCCAAATACCCTTTAAAAGCTCAAAGGCTGACAGACCAAAGCCAGTAAGTCAATTTGAAAAATATCTATATTTCTAAATCATTTATAAGAAATACATGTTGCTGGTCCATTGATATGGAGAAAAAGCTTGTACCTGAAAGATTCATATTCAAAAAGATAGCTTGTCTGTTGAAAGGCAGTATATTGCATCTCTCTACATAACTCTGCTGACTCCATGGTCATCTTTACAGACACAACAAATGAGAGGTTTTGAAAGGGTTTTTTTTTTATTGTTTTTTTTGTTGTTATTTGGTTTTAGTTTTTACAAGTATGGAAAAATTCCATTCACTCCTGAGTTAACAGAGAACGCAATAAAATGCCTACATTTTCTCAGTCTCAGATGAGATTTAGTGATGTCATTTCCAAAGGACATGCATTTGAAGCATGAGGGTGGAAGAGGGAACCAGGCATAGCTGTATGTGTATATATATGTACATAAATATACATACATACACATAAGGAATCGTAGCAAGCAGAGAGCAAGACAAACACAATAGCACAGAAGCAGAAAGGCTGGGTGCAGTCAAGTCCATCCTAAGTGCAGGTGGGAGGGAATGCGACACCACCCTCCCAGAACCTCTGCTCTCTCTGGAAGCTGCAATGAAAGAGTCATCCTCAAAAGCATGTTTTGAGGCAGAAGTAGACAGCTGAGAGAAAACTGCCACTCACTGAAGGTCTTCACACTACAAAAAGGTATCAGATAAACCAATAACTGAATTTGTGCGTCTGGTGAGGACAGGAATCAGAACAAAGTGCATTTTGCAATAGCCAAACATAGATTATTCATCTATCATCTAGAAAGCAAATAAGGGCGGTCAGTAGCTGCACTATTCCCTCATCTTGTTGGGATGGAAATGCCCAGTTGAAACAAACTGGTTTTCAAAACATGGACAGCTTGAATCCTCCCAAGTCTTCAAATGAAGACACAAAAACTGACAGCAGTTTCCTCAACATTAATAGGAATAAAATAAAATCATGGACAACTTTTAGGAGTTTAGCATGTAGATTTTCTTGAAATAAAACAATAATTTCCCTATGTTCTCCCAGAAATTGTGACAGAGTACATCATGTTCTATAAGTCTTTGCAAAATGAATCACCCACTTTCTTGGGACAGCATCAGAATTCACATTAAAAGAATGAAACAACTCCTTTAGTAATACATTAAGACACATAACTTATAACTGTGACCTGATTTTAAGGGCCTTTTTTTCCTATCATGGAAACATGAGCAGTCTTAACATTGCTGTTTCTTTTTCACTGCCATCAATTCTCTGTAACTGCAATGTTGCGAGCATGTGCTCCCCTCCTCTTTCAAGAACAAAACCATCAAAGCATCTGCTTCTCATAAGCACATTTGTGCGTGTGTATAAGTGTGCGTGTATGATGGAGAGAAAGAGAGAGAGAAGTAAATCTGGTGCATTTAACTTAAAAGTTTGTCATAGGGAAGGCTTTTTTCTTTCCCATCCTTCAAACTGGAGAACATGGAAGTAGGGCTACTGCTATGCATTTATGGTTTTACTTTCAACTAACTAGTCAGGGGACAGTTGGTGACTGAGGAAAAGAAAATCAATTTATTTCACTTTCAATTGACTGGTGCATGAATTGCTACACACAATAGTAGGTTTTTATTTGCACTTGTCTTTCAGAGCCTGCAGAGCAAAAGGAGTTCCTTCAGTACACTCACAGATTCAGCAATGGAAACTGGGTACATAATAGTAGTCCTTGAGGTGGAAGAGGCAATAGCTCCACAACATATTCATCCCCACTACCCATAAACTCAATAAAACAATCCAGAAAGGGATTCCAGTGCAACCTGTGGGCCTGTTTTTCCCTGCCCCATTCTGCTTTGACATCTATGGGGAACAGGAGGAGGTCCGTCATCATCTGAACTTGCAAAGAGGAAGGCAATGAGCTGACTTCTCTTGCTAGACTTTATTTCAGGAAGTCAATCACACTATGCCTTTCCTTTTGCTCACACCACCACCAAAACTCTTCAGGCCTGAAGTCCAAAGAGGATACTTTGCCTCTTTGCCTTGCAGCTTTGCCAAGCCCAGAAAAAAAAAAAAAAAAAAAAACGGAAAAAATAAAAAAAAATTTAAAAGCTTGGATTTTTTCTTTCCAGTATTTCTAATACTGTCAGAATTCCTAAGTCACAACTCTTATTCTTGAGATATTTCTTGGACTATACTGTCCTGATAAAAAAGTGAACCATGGCAGCTATTACTATGATGCCTCCCATACAGTTTTCCAATTGCATTCTGAATTCATTGACAAATTGAGGAGCTAGCTCCACCAGTGCAGCAATTACACAGAGAGTTGTCATGAGAGTGAAATTTATTAAGAGAAAGAAATGCTGATGGACTATAAATATGAGGGAAAGAAAACACCCAAACGCACCACAATTAATACAGCATCCCAACAGAGAAACTACATCCCTACTATTTTAAAGTAATATTTAAGTATAGTCCATTCAGCACTTATACACTGTCTCAAACGTCAAATCAGCAAGGTACATACTTCAGAGTCTTGCCAAATTGTGACATAATCCTAAAGCCTCCAGTGCCAGCATGTCAAGCCCTCTTATGTGGCAAGGTGGAACACTCAACACCTCACAGGATCAAGTTCAAAAAGCTTGGAGAGAAGCAGCAGCGCAGGGAAGGAGGCCTGTATCTTGGAGTGGCATGCACATCCCAACACTTCCCCTCCCCTTTCACACACACATCCATGTGGTCTCCACCTGACAAACCTACATTTACAAAGCTTGCTGCCTTAAAATTAAACTGTTTCTTATCTCAGTCATGTGTTTATGTCTTGGTTTCCATTTAACTAGTTTGTCTTCCTGACAAGGATGTCTGAAAACAGTGGTGATAGAAGTATAATAGTTTATAAGAGCCTTAGGAGATATTACAGGGGTACCCTGGCTATAAAGAGTACAAAAGCAACATCTCCAAGCAGTAGCTAGGATCTGGCAATCCAGGCCCCGATCCTGCGCTTGGTCCGCTTGGTTCACTTATTATGCAAGTGAAATTCAAGGCCCAGGCCAGAAACGGGATTTCCCAAACACCTTGCAGAGCACTGTAGCTAGACATGGCCATGTCATTTCCAAGTACAGACAGCAGCCAAGCCTGAATTTGTGCACACTGAAAACATGCAAGCTCTCAAAAAATTCAAGAGCTGCAGCTGGGGTCTCATAAGGCTCACAGCAAGTCTTAGGTTAGACAAACAGTTTTTGATGTCAACAGGAGTTGAAAGTTTCAGTGCTTCCCTTGAGGTGCTCAGCAGACAGATGAGGCCAGTTGGAAACATTCTGTTTCCACAAGTCACACACTTTTAAAAAAACTAACATTTCTTTCCTGAATATTGATGTTAGAAGTTACCACCCTTGAAATGGCTTAGCTGAAAGTCCTGCCTCTTGAGCTAAAATACGAGTATACTGATATTCATGAGCACTATGAGGGCCTGAAACATAACCCACAGGCTACTGTGTTCAATGGAACAGCTTCAATGGATCACAGATGAGGCCCAAACTCAATTCTGATTTAAATCTGTAAGAGTATTTGGTCCATTTTAAAAGAATGGATGGGTTGGAAATACAGTGCCTGTAACCCGAAGCTTTGCCCCATGCTAAAGGTGTTTGCTAGTTTCTGATAATCAGCACAGCACAAAGCCACCTTTAGAAGCAAAAGAATAAAAACACCCTTACTACAATCTAACTCCAGGAAAAATATTTGGCTGAAACTTTAGGTGCGACTTATATTTGCTTAAGCTAGAACAATAGGACAAAAACATCAAAATCTAGTAATGTGGAAAGAAGGAAGGTTTAGGCCTTTAAAAAGAAAGGATAGACAGACATTTGAGGTAACGAACAAAAAAAACCAAAATGCACAAACACATCACAGACATCTAAAAATAGCATTTTATACATTTTTTTTGCCAGTGCTTCTCTGAGAGCAAGTTCTTTAAACAGAACTTAACAATTTTACAATTTTTTTTAAAAAAATATGTCATCCTAAAATAGCCCATCGATCCTTACCCAAACTTTCTGTATTTCTACAAAAATAGATGCACAAACAGCTACAAAATACTGTATTCCTGAAAAGAGGCGCACTGTAGACAACGGAGAGTCCCTTTCCTGACAACTGAGACTGTTCATAAAAATATCAAGCTGAACGAAACAAAACACTGTTAAAGGAGCAGAAAGGAGTTAGGTTGCCCAGCTGCAGCAGGCTCAGATGAGGGAAGAAAGAAAAGTTAGGGTTTTGTTTTTTTCCAACACTGTGGGACCCATAAATGGCCTTACAAACAAAAGGCTCAATAGCAAAACCAGAATGGCTGGCTCTTCATCTTCATGTGTGTCCTTTGCCCCATGGAGGAGTCAACGACTGTTATATCACCCACCCAGCTGCGCTGGTCTTAATTTATCTGAACTTCAGAACCAAGAGGTTTCCTTGTTCTTGTCCTGATGCTGTAGACCTACATTTCAGAAAAGAAAAGAATGAAATTAAATTTGATACAGCTTTTTCCTTTCCCTCCCCAAGCAACTGAAGTAAGGACGAACAGGTTTGGATTTAAAAGAGAAGAAAAGCTCCCCACAACGTACCAGCCTATTGGACTTGTTAGCAATAGTGCTATTGCTCGCGGGTTTTTAGTGTATGTGGGATAAACTTTAACCACACATAAGTTTTAGACTGGCTCAAGTGGTTCAGGACACTGATACAATGTGTGTGCTTCCTTGATTTGATCTCATTTGGAGCATGGCATTTTTCCTGATAGAGGCCAGCCAAATACCCTACCTCTTTTAGAAAAGGCCTCTGACACTGGAATCTCACAGTTTTTGTGGCATTTCACCTTACAGATGAGAGAGGGAAAATGTTCCCCAGCATGCAAAAAAACCCCAAATAACTTCACCTACAGAGTGTCAGATTTTTAGCCAAGAACAGCTAGTACTGCCACATGGGAAAAATTAATGATTCTCAGCTTGCATTTATTATGAGTTCCTCCAACATTTTCCTTTATAAAATGTGAGGACTATCTAATAAATGTGGTGCTATATTGTGGCTTTAGCATTATAGGCTTGGAACCTGTGTTATAATCTGGGATTTCTCTACTCCAGAGGGATTCAATCTTTGCTAGATTTATGCCCAATGGGGTGTATACCTAAAATCCAGACAATAGAGGGGGAGGTGCAGAGGAAACTTCCCAAAGAAGATACATTCTTGCTCATTTGTAGGGAAAGTAAAAAGAAAAGAGGTACAGGCACATATTTTCAGAGGTAGTAAGGCACTTAGGCTTGATTTAAAACCTGCCCCTTGATGTTTCTAAGCCAAGTAAATCACATTTCGCGAAATAAAGGTGCACTGCATTGCTACACAGACAGCAATGTTACAAGCAGTTAAATGTTTAATGATGATCAGCATAATTTCAGAGTTGAGCTACAAAGCAATTAACACTCACATGAAAGATGACAACATATGTCTTTATTCATAGGACGATTCCTAAGCAGCGTCCTAAGTGGACACTTGTGTGTCCAGCAGTGAACAGATAAGAGTGCACAGGTATAGCATGTGAAACCCTGTTCTGTGGCCTCCTGCTCCATTTCACATGCACCTATTTCTTTAGGTTGGAAAAACTGGGATTTCCCTCAACCAAAGTATGCCTATAAAAACATGTTCAGAGCCTCTTTACTCATTGATGATGTCTCCTTGTTGCTTCAGAGTTGCTTTTTTCCCTGGCAGCATCACTCGCAGGCAGAGCTATCATAAACTGCTGTTAGTTTCCTTCAAAGCTCCCTCAAAGGTAGTGATGACAATTTTCTGTTAGTTTTCCCCTGCTGTTTACAATTTTTTTAAACAAAGATGACAAAATAAAAAAGTCAGACAGCAGAAACCTTCCTGTGTGTAAAGAAGTCATTTAAATTCACCATAAGTTCACCATTGAACCCTAAAGGCCATCAGAAGCAGTGGAAATCTATGAGATAAGAAGCAAGGTTACATGGCTCCTAGCAGCTTAAAAAGAAAAGAAGACACACACCCCTGTCTAAGAGGATGTCCACCTGACAGTAGAAGGAAAATAACCAGCTGGACACCTCCCTAGTTAGGTGTCCTTGGAACAAGCAGAAATAAGTGTAATGATGAGGTTTAAGGTATAGCTATAAAGTCTAAACAGCCAGAGAAAACAGTCAAAAACCCTGAAGTTGTCTTAGTTACAGAACTGAATGTGGAACACTTTCCATGCCTTTTCCTCTTTATATTCTCATCTCCCTCATGGAAAGGCTACCTGCAGTCTTAACATCCTCCAAGCGCAACCCTGCTCCTAACTCAGAGCTTTCACTCGCAGCCTGCTGCAGGAACATATGCCTCTTAGCAAGAACATCCTTGCCTGCATTGCATGAGTCAGTACTGCCACACCAGTAAAGCTCCCAGTCTCTGGGATACCAACATTATGGCTAATTGCCACACAAGCAGAATGCATGTTCTGTGGGAACATCTAAACAAACTCAATGAGTAGTGACAAACTCATGGGGTGTGTGTGAACAGAAACAACTCTACAGAAGGCAGCAAACTGACCACTCAAATTCCCTATTCAAATGACATACTGATGTACAGGCTTTTCCAAAAGTGGACGTTCCATAATTAGCCAGGACTAGAGGATGTTGCTTAATTCATCTAAATTTAAAGTTATGCACCTCAATGTGCATAACTCTACATGATAGCGGATGTGCACCTCAGTTTTAAGACAGACTTACAACCCTCAGATATGCTGAAATCCTGCTCTGCTTTTAGTGTGCTGGGGCTACAGGAAGCCTCCTCCAGCACATCTGTCCAACAGCAGGACAGGATATCCTCCTAAGCTCTGCAGGAGCAGGGTGAGTTGCTCTGCTGTCCTTCCCATGGGGCTGGCAGCCAGGATTTGACTGACCACCTGAAGTGCCCGGTGTGCTGGGCATCCTCCCGCCCTGCTCCTGGGGCCGTAACGATCAGTTCCACTGCAAAACAGCATTTCCCCTCCCCACCCCTGGTATTAAGTTCTCAACTCGACATGTGTACCCTTAATGTAAACATGAGGATTAGGACCCAATGCTGTGGGATTACGGCTGCAGCAATGCTCTCTGTACACATGCCCTGGGCTGCAGTCAGTGCTGTTAGAGGCTGACCTTGCTTTGCTTGACATCAGCGGGGCAGGGAATTGTGCCCTAAAGCACAAACATGCTGTGCTTATATAAATATGTTTATATCAATGCTTGATAAAACCCCATACTTTCAAATTGAACATTATAGCCCGGGAACTTCAGCTTTGCAAAGACACTGCATACCAGCAGCCATTAATGTAACAGGTTTTAATAGATTTGGATGTAAACTAGCATTTCTTTAATCCCACTTGTACCAATAAAGAAGCTTCTAAAAGGGTTAATTTGCAGCACACAATGAGAGGATTAAGCCACATTTAATGGGAACCAGTTAGCTAAATCCCTCTTCATCCTCTAAAACAGGACCATGTAAGTTCAAACAGATGTGCAAGACAGATCAATACTTTGTTAGCTCTCTGAACAGTGATATGCTGATGTCCCACACAACCTGTTCTGAAACATAAATTCCCAAACTATCCAATGCATGCAAGGGGAACTCCCTTCTAACCTTTGAAGTGATTCAGCATCATCCATTCATGAAATCAGGTATTTGACTTAGTATAGCAGAGATGCCACAATGTAGCTGGAAGAGGGTAGGATTACAGTCAGCCCGTCCTGATCCCAGTACTATCACTCAATTTAATTCAGCGTGAGGAATTTTGCAAATGTTTCTATAATCGCATGTGACAGTAGCACAAGAAATGTGACCCACAATAAGGTGGGGGGATAATTTTCATATCTTAAGGGCTCTGAAAAGCACTGTCAAATGAGCCTTTTTATCTAAATCATCTGAAACTCATGGAATCCAATATACTGACAGCTCCTCAGGTTGTTGTCTTTTATTCTCCTGGGACATATGAGCAAAGACTTCCAGAACTGAAGTTTTCTTGCCACTATAGCCTTACCCTACTCTGGAGAAACTACTTTTATGCTGCAGAAAGCCAGCACACTCTTCCAGGCTCTTCAGTTTTTAGACTCTGTTGAGATTGCTGTCTCATATTAAAGTTAGATGTATATGAAGTTCTATGTGATTATATCTTTTATAATAGATAAAAGGATTACCTACTATTACCTAGTAGACTATCTAGCATAATCCTACTACCCTGGAGTGGATATGGAGCAAACAATGCTTAACGTGTGCTGGTGAGTGCCGGATGCAACCCAGTGTGGTGCTTCAGCAGCTCCCTTCTCTTCTCAGTAGCACAACACACCTTCCTTGGGATGACAACATTAGAAAGTACGCAAAACATGGGGGCAATTTTGCTCCTTCTTTTCAGCATGATCATGCCTCCAATGCCTGTAACCAAAGTATTTGTTTCAAACATACAAGCTGCAGAGAAGGTTGAAAAGGGAGCTCAGAGCCTTCCTGACCTTCCCAGCATGCCTTTGCTTGGAGAGCATAGGAGAGATGAGTGTGCAGGGTAAGAAAACAAATAGCTGTAATGTCACAGGCTACTGCTACCTGCTGTGTTTCACTGTCTGCTCCTTTATTTCCAAAGCCTCATATGTCAAACTGGTGCTGCCTGGTAAGGTTTTGCTGTTGTTTTTCAATGTATGGCCATTTTGAACACTCACAAACATGTGAGACATTGGCCTGCTGAGACCCTTTGTTCCTGCAAGCCAATCACACATTTGCCCTCTTTCTTTCCCTCCCCAGAAACTCATGGACTAAAACACACACAGCAGACATGGGCCAAAAATTAACTGAGCAGGCCTTGTCAACTGCTTCCTGTCCTGAGTAGACAGCTACAAGACATGTAAGCCACTGCTAAGCACTGCCAAGTCAGGATCCTAACAAAAATTAGCATCCAACTGTAGGCCTTCATAGGAATCTTCACAAGGACCATCATGAAAAGGCTATGTTAGCCCTGTAAGGCTAATATGGTGCTATAACCCATAGTCCTTTTTGAGGTACTGTGCTCTTACAGAAAAGGAGAAAAAGTATCTGTTTTATTAGACATACTACTACCAACAAAGTAGCAGTAAGCAAACCAGCTTGCCCGGCACTGAAACAATTCACAGTCTAGCTCGGATTTATACCTAAGGCAGGTAGTGTTTTTCCTAACAATCCCTTACACAATTTTCAGCTCCATCTCCAAAAGGTAAGTCAAATACCAGAGCTCTGGAAATGGACTGCTGGGGCTACTGTCAGACCAGGGGGCTCGTGGCGTTTAGTGGTGGCAGTGACAATTTGCTTGCGTTTCAGAGAAGGCAGCTTATTCCCATTATGGAATTTGTCAGAGGGACAAAACTTGAGATCCCAGTCTTGTCAGATTATCATTTTATACCCAAAAGTTTAAAATGTAATTCCTTTGGTATCACTGGCATGGCTGGAAATGTTATTAATATATATATAAAATTGTCCAGTGTTAAGGCAGCAAGTGTCATGGTATTTAAAAGAAATTATTGGTCCCTAGTTGCTATTAACAGAAGAGAGAGACGTTTGTATTAGGTTCATAGTACTTCATATTTAAGAAACAACTTTTTTTTTTTATTCTCTACCAATTCTTCTCTCTGCTGCACACTAATCAAAGCAAGGAAGTACTTCTCACACATTGAATCAGTTAGCTAAAACTATCAAGAAGAGAGACAAACTGATGCTAAAAGGAAATAGAGGTGAAAACCTAGTATTTCCTTAATATAAAGTGTTTAAGAAGTAGTAATCTGCATGGATTACTGCCGGTGAGAAAAATATCAAGCATTAAAAGGAGACCTCAGTAGTGCATATGAGCTCCAGGATGCACACACTGGAAACTGCTAGCCACCCATCACCTGATCACAAGCACCTACGAACAGTGAGGGCTGCTATACCGCTCCTAATGCTGAGATGAGAGCCTCACAGCCAGTCAAACCTTGCAGATGCTGATCCAGTTCATGAAGGTTGCCCTGTGGCTAAATATCCTACAGTAAAATAAATCTAATTCACAGACCTCTGCCTAGAGTCTGCAGAAACAAGTTTAGGTTGATGGTGAGCACAGCTCAAACAGCATCTCTACTTTCTATGTGACTCCTGGATACTACACAGGAAGGAAATGCTAATCTATTCCAATTTAGATGAGTAAGGTGCAATCCTCGTGTACTGACAAGTTATTAGTTCAGTCCTCACTGGAGCTACATTTTGGTGAATGCACACATGAACTAGCTGAACAAGCTTGACACTTCCACATGGAAGTTTCATTAACCATTTCCCATAAGATTTAAACCAAAAACACCATGCATATCATGTTACAACTTATTTGGCTTGAATGGGACTAAGGCAGACAAAGATCTCCCAGCAAAAGGCAGTGAGAGCTGGATGTTTCACAGCTCATCTGCCTTGACAGTAATTTCAAGAGAGATTCACACATGGAAATCTATTTGGAGAAGGCTCTGAAAACAAGCCTGACAAGCTTCAGCTGCTTCTCTTTGCTCAAATTTTTCCTGCTAAAACAAGTCACAGACACAATCAACCATCTTACCTGTGTCAAACCCAAAACTTGGCACAATGTCCACCGTTCCATGAAAGGCTCCAGCCCATGCTGAGGTAGCGCTGGTGACAGCAGCTGGATCTGTCTTTGTCACGTCACACTCAGGAGCAGGAATCCTGGCTGCACGGACTGAAGGCATCAGCAGGGACCCGTAGCGGGGGTCACGGTGTGAGCTGGGATGGTGATGGTGCATGTGTGGATGAGGGTGATGGCGATGCATGTACATGTCATGCATGTGTGCATACGAAGGGCTCACCTGAGATGCTAAAGGATAATGCCAGGATTCGGATGCAGCAGGGGGAGGAGGTGGGGCAGTCTGATGAAGGCCGTGTCCTGGCCAGCTGCTGGGATCTGGTGTTGGGAAGGTGCCTGGTGCAGTAACGGGGAAATCATGGTGTACTCCACTTAAGCATGGTGGAGGTGGAGGCTGATAAGAGCTGGTCCAAAATGAAGTTGGGAAACTGCTCCTTTGGCTTGAAATTGTTGAGCTTTCTGGAAGACAGGAGAGAAATGAAGTATGGCTGAACCTGAACAACAAATTTAAGGATAAAAACCCCATAATGATTTTCTACTCTCTGAAATTTGTAACACTGAACTCAAGGTTCCTCAGCAACTACAGAATCACAGGTAGGAGGGGGCCTCTTGAGATCATCTCATCCAGCCTCCTTACTCACATGCGGTGACATGGAGCAGATTGTCCAGGACTGAGATGCAAACTCCACAACCTCTCTAGGCAAACTGTTCTACAGTTTAGCCACCCTCAACAAGTAACAAAAATTGTGTTCAATGGAGTTTCCTGTTTTCTAATTTGTGCGTATTGCCTCTTGCCCTGCCAGCAAGCATTGCTGAAGAGAGCCTGGATCCCCCATCTTCATTCCCTCCCAGTCAGGCATTTACACATATGGATAAGATCCTTCCTGAGACTCTTCAGGCTGAAGAGTCGTAGCTCTCTCACAATCTCAGCACAGGAATTATGAGGACAAGCTAACTCCTGACCAGACTGGAACATATCATTTAGAAAAGCAGCTGTTGTGGCTGTAAATGTTCCTGAGGACAGAGAACCAGGTCACGCTGCAGAATAGAAGACATCTGGCTAAAGGAACAATACCAGGTCTTCTCAAACTAATAGCATGATTTGATGGGATAAAGATCATATCTAACGCATCTCCATCCCTGGCAGTGTTCAAGGCCAGGTTGGACAGGGCCTTGAGCAACCTTATCTAGTGGAACGTATTTCTGCTCATGGCGGGGGGGTTGGAACTGGATGATCTTGGGGTCCTTTCCAACCCAAACCATTCTGTGATTCTATGATTCTATCTTACATTACTTGCTTACAGAATAAATCACATTACCCCATAGTCAATAGGATCAGACCTGCCGAAACATCTAACTGAAAGCTTTTGTCAGAAATAAAAGATTCACTGCTCCTTACAGCTAGGGCTCAACTTACATTTAAATGGATTCCAATACCTCTATGTTATGAAATCACACCCTAAAAATTCCTCTTTTGAAGGAGCGGTTAGTGTTTTTGATGTGTAGGAAAGTATTGGCATTTCCATTCTCACAATCCCCTTGCCAGCTAATGTTTGAAAGTACTGCTTCATACAATATGTCTTAGCTCAAATAGGGGATTTTTTTGGTCAAAGATGGAAACATAAAAATATAGGACTTCACCCCGGATGAAAGAAAAGTCATAAAAATAGCCTACAGAGAAATAAAGCCAGAGAAGTTTAATATTTGATGAGGGGAAGAATCCTCTGGTCCTCACATAACATTTACAAAAATATTTAGATTATTTTTTAAAATGACATTTTGTTTTGCTTTGTTTAATAAGCAACTGGAATGAGACTTGGGTGAAGACACCATTGAGAATGAACGGCTTCTTCAAACACTCCTGCCTCTCTACTTTGCTTACACAAAAATACTTTAGAAATTAAAATGCAACAGTGTTTTCTGACTGCACCCCTATGATACTCATGTACCTCCTTTAAAATCCATTAAAATCACAGAAATTTTTCCACACATCAACTGGCTTTGATTTGGGCAGTTTCCTGAGCCTGATTAACTTCTAATATTGGAAATAAACTTTGAAAACACACTACAGACAAATGTAAAGAACTTCTCTGTGTGCCAAACTTCTTCAGAGGCTGCAAGCTTATCTAGCAAACTGTACTCCAACACGGGTTTCTTCAAAAGGTTGCTTTTTTTTTAGCAATGTATTTCTATTTTAATTCATGCAAGAAGCAGGAGAGAGCTTCAAGCATATTACAGAAGCCTCAGCACCCCTCTGAAATTGGTATTGTTCTTTGTTAGTAAATTGTTCCTTCTTACAAGGGATTAGGCTGAGATGGAGAGTGCACATGGCTTACAGTGTTGGCAGCAGAGCTGACAAAAAGAAGGCAAAACCAAACTTCATGTCCAGCCTGTTGTTTTCCTCACTGCTTAACAGAGGAGCAGAGCTTGACAATTGCCAGCATTCTGGAAAATTAACCTGCGTAATCAAGAGCTTTTGGAAACAATCTGGCTGTTATCTGCATGGAAAAGTCCTAAATCCAAATCATCCCACTTCAAAAAACAAAAGCTCAGAAAACCACAAAGTACCTTCAGGACAATTTTAATACCAGGAAAGAACACTTTAAACCACTGGATTTGCCAACATGAATTCATTGCAGGTTGTATAACAGCTTGGCTTTCCCAATCACGCGGAAGGTCTACGCCACAGAAAGCATGTTTGGTCATCTCTGTTTTTCAAACCTGTGCACATTTCATAATGCCATTACCACTGTCAGATATTGCCATGGACCAGCCCCCACTGAGAGACCATTGAGTGCAACTGCAGGGGCCAACCTCACTGGTCAAGGGCAAGTCACGTCACTGGAGATACAGCATCCATCCAGGTTATATAAACATGCAAGAAAACTTCATCCACCCTGACTGCTTACAGAGGATGCTATTAAGTGTGCAGCAATCCCATCAACAAGAACCACCTCTGTGTTGAACAATCCACGACCATCATCCATTTCCATGGTGTTTGAAGTGTCTCCTTTCCATCCCACCTTTAAAACAGCAAGCACAACCAATTATCTTTACAGATACCCAGCCTCTATGGGACATGGCAATGGAGAAACAGCCATTTCAGCAGTGCTCTTGAGAAAGAAAATAACCAATCTGAATAGATTCCATGGCCTTTCAGGAGAGGGAAAGGAGGCTTTTAACAAAAATTGCCTGCCAAGAAAGATGCTACAGTTACTACAATTTCCTATTCTAAGCACAGGAAGGCAGGAAGATGGCAACATCTCGTATACCACAAAGTGGTGACTAATGTAAATGTTCACGGTGAATGTCCACACACACTGAAAACTCACCAAAGTGCACATGCTGTAAAGAAGACAATGAATGGAATTTTCTGTAGTTAACATTACTTCTCAGTAAAAAAAAAAAAAAAGAAAAAGAAAAAGCCCTCAACACTTTCACTAGGAAAAACATGTTGATTAAAATGCCATGAAGGTATCACTAGTTTCCTTAGTTCCGCAAATGATTTCAGGTAAGCTACACCTACAACTGAACATTCAATGTTTGTGTTACCAAAGTTTTACAATAAGTCAAGTTTAAAGTTAATTTTAGTCTAAACCGATTAGTATTTTCAACATAGGGGTTGCTGTCTCTTTTAGGACATCAGTTTCTATTTTCTAAACATAAACAAAATCCCTTTTTGACACAAATCCCCCCAACAATATCACCTTAATGAGGAAATTACAGTTTGCTCTTCCATCAGGGCACTAAAAAAAAGACAAACCCAACAACACAAGATAAAAAAGGCAGAAAACATTATTAAGCCCTCCTTTCAACTAAAGGAGAAAGAGTACACTGAGCTAAGTAGCCAGTTCATACCCACTCACATTCCATTTAAATTTATACCTTCCAAAAGAGCTATTGAAAATGCAAAAGCTTTTTAATTTACCTTTAAGTAATTTATTGACAAAAATTCCAAGTACCCATGAAGAGTATTTATAAAATATCTTCAAGTTAATGATATTTTAACTGCTTTAGGTAACAGGATACAAATCCACATTCATCTGCTGTAACTGAGCATCTTTGACGCGAACCAGAAGATCGAGTTGTTAGCATCGTTCCTTCACCACTTCCTTCAAGCAGGCATGTTTCAGAAACTCATCTGGGCCTGATAAAACTCTTGTCAGCTTCTCTTCTCTGGAGAAGCAAATACCCCCATCTTCCTCAGCCTTCACAGCACAGAACCAAGCATCCCTGCCCAGCAGCCTCCCCGGGGATTTTCATACCGCTTCAGCAGGTGCAGCAACAGCAGAAGGCATATCCCCTTACTTTATTCCCAGAAGACTTCCAGGACATGCAGACCTCTATTTCCCACTGATGGCATGGGGCACACGGGGTCAGGAGGCAGCATGGCTGAAGAACCTTTATGTCAGGCCACGCTGTCCCCTGCAGAGCCCCCTGGGGAGGGCTGTGCAACCACAGGGCAAGCCAGGGGAAAACAGCAGGGTCTGTCTGAGGCCAGAGAGAAGACACACAACCCCATCCATGGTATGCCTCCAAGCTCAGTGAAGAGGGCTTGCTGTAGGCATGGTGTCTCTGGGGACTGCCTTGATCCCATCTCTAAAACATTTATAGCCTGTCTGGGCCATTTATAAATGCTTCAGTCTCCTTTTTAGTAAGCATAGGTTCCATCCTGCTCTCAGTCGAGTCAACGGAAAATTTCCTATTAACATTAATGGTCCCGGCTCAAGCCATAAATTCCTCTAGCTCCCTAGCCACTTGTGCTGACCTTTGCTTAAACTTCCTCGGAGTTGTCATCATCCTTCTGGAAAGCAAGTCCTTCTGTGCTATTTTTCTCTTCACAGTGGTTTCCAGAAATTCTGTCTCTCTTTATTATCTGTGACTTTCATCAATAAACTCTCACCTCCACATCTCAGATTATGAACACCCCCACTCCTACAAGGATCCTCATGGTACCTTTCTCACTCAATCTGATGTGAGGCCATGGCTCACGATATTTAGTTCATGTTCCTTTGCCAGTCCACATAAGGACATGATCAGAAAATGCAGCTGTGTATCTGAAAAATTACCCAGACTGCCACATTCAACAAAAGGAAATAGAATCTTATGGCACGCTTTCTTCAGTCACCACTTCTAAAACCTTATCTGTAAGGTCTACCTTCTATATCTGACAAGATCTGCTTTTTGTTACTTTGTTCTTGCTTATATGCATAATAAGACATAAATGTTATGGCAGTATGCAAATGCCTTGCAGTACCTACCACGTTTCTGCTCCCTGCTCAGAAGCAGAGTAACATCATCCCCATTTTACACATGGGAAGCCGGTAACAACGGCTGTGTCTCTCCCATGAGCTCTGCCTAGGGGCAGGCTGCAATACACCACCACCACACGGCTGCAGCCATGCTGGCCAGGGCTTGCACTTGAGTCTGTTCCAGCTTGTGCTGGCTCCCCCACACCTGGAAGGCAGCCATGGATGAATCTTAATCACCTGGCAAAGTCACCCGAAAAGGCTGCATGGGTCTCCTCACGTTCAAGGCCAGCATCCCAAACAAGCTTTGCTCTTGTCTCACAGGCCAACTTTCACACTTGGAGCTTAAAAATAAGCCTCCAACCTCCACCAGACATTTGTGAAGCCTCGTGAGTTCTGCCCTGTTCCTCACAGGCCTCAGCAGAGCCACAGGTTGTGGCAAGAGAGGGAGCCGCCTGTTTCTTTCATGCCTTTGGTTCCCTTTTTCCCTATTAACACTTTAGATCACTCAACCCCAAGAAGTTCCTCAGTCCTTTCAGATTTGAGGGAATTCTTCCTCCTCCACAGGGGAGCAAAATTTCAGCTGCAATGCAACATGCATTACTGCAACACAGACTGGATAAGCCACAACACAGAGAGCAAGTTATTGCTCCTCTTACCTCTCCACAGAGGACTTAGCCCTGCCTTGCTCTTGGTAAGGGCAGTTTCTGGATTGAAGCTACTGGCTTGGCTCAAAGCTCTTGAAAAGTGTTCATCCACAACTGAACCAATGTCTCCCTGGAAGTAAGTGAAAAGGACGCAGCGAGAGTTAAGGTACTCCATTTCAGCAGGCTGGTCTTTCTCATCCTCCTCTTGCTTGCTGGGAAGGGTCACTTCCAGAGACTCCTGCATCTTGTTGTATACAGCTAACTTCTTCTGGGATTAAACACAAAACAAACAAGACATGTATTAGCAATGGCACTGAGTGCAAGCTCAACATCTGGTTTCTTTAAAGAAAAATAACTGAATACATTGAATATTCATTTCATAATTGCAGCTGGAATACAGGGATATTTTACACTGGCATTTCACAAAGAGGAGATAACCAGTGCCGCTTAGAGGCTTTATTCCTTGTACACAAATGGACCTGCTTCTCAGACATATTTCACAACCACTATTTACCAGCAACCACTTTCACTCAGTATCTTCAAAAGAGACGAGACAGGCTCTAACATTTCACTCCTGACTCACACCTGGAAAGGATATTCCCAACAGTAAAGGCCACAGAGGTCAAGTACAGCCTTATGGAAAGGTGGCCAGATACACAGCGTCTGCATTTCACCCGTCCAGCTGAACATGCAGCAGGTTTTGCCAGCAGCACTCCCCGCATTGAGAGTATATGGCCTTCTGGACTCCACACATCTACTCACTGCTGAAAGGGTAAAGACAGGAGAATTCAGTGTTTCCTGAAACATTTTGCAGTGTATCATCCAAGTCCTCAAAATACATAAATTTTCACTCACTACCAAGAATTGTTTAATGATAGGAATCTATACCTTAGGGTGGTGATTGGGGTTGGGAGGAAAGTTTGGAGTGTTTTATTGTTTTGGGATTGGGATGAGGATTTTTTTCTCTTTTCCAGTTTTCTTTATATTTTTTAAACACCAGCTTGTGGAAAAAAAGGACAAAAATGCAAGTAATAAAAAAATTAAGCATGTGATGTGGGGGAAGGAGGGGATTGACAAGTCTGCAAACACATGCAAAAAAACCTGCCCCAAACTAAAAACACAGAGAAGCATATAAGAAATAAAACCCACACAAGCCATCTGTGAATGGCTATTTCAGAATCTTCTCTCTCTCTCAAATCAAACCTAAATGTCAAAATAAATGTGTGTGAAGATCCATTTTGCATGGAACATGTTTTTCAGATGTTCCACTTTACAACTGTTTTCACAGAAAAAAATCTCCCCACAACAGTCAAGCTGCAGGAATCATAGCTCTCAGCTAGCTAGCCATTTCCACAGCTGACTTTGTACACAAGCAGCTTCAGGAACCCCAAAACCACTACGGCACATATGTAGTAGTATTTCATAGCTTTTCTATAGAATTTCAGTTTGACTTATCTTTTACGGCTTGCTTGGCAGCACTTTGGCACCATCAGATTCTCTTTAAGTTTATGGCTTTTTTCCCTTTTTCCAAGGTTGTTCTATAGAAAAAATTAAATAACTAAACAGTCTATAAAGTTCCATTTATACATTTGTCCAATTTAGAAATAAGTGAAAGTCCTTTTCCAATCTTGTATGCCACCAATATATTTACAGCCAATGCTTTCTAAGATCTTATAAGCTGATATAAATTAGCTCATTGTAATACAAAATAGATGGTTATCAATAAAAATAACTGTAAGAAAGAAATGTTGACAAGTGGAATTAAAACCTGTAACACCAAAAGCTTATTGCAATTAAGCAATGTACCTGACATTACAGTAGGTTAACTGATAAACATAAGCTAACTCAGTAATACCTTTAATTCTGATGCTGCTACATGAACTGCAATGCGGATGTAAGTAATTTTATTTTACAGTTTGGGATATCCAGACAATGGTCTGGAATTTAATTAAATCTGTGCTTCACAAAGCAAGTTATACCATGGCTCTATTTAGTACAGTATTATTTAGACTTACAGTTTTATCACAAGATCCCATAATATATAAATAAAAATTGTGGGATTCATTTAAAAAAAACCCTAAACAAACAAAACCAATGATGGAAAACACAAATCAAAGGTTTTACTAGAAACTAAAATTGCAAAAATGAAACACAATCTGAGGCTCTGAAACAGATTTTTTGCAAGTGCAGATTTTGGGGTGACCTATACTTGTTTTTGTAAATGAAACAAACAAAAAGCATCCTCATATTTGTTCCTGAAGTGCTTACTAAGATATCACTCGTATCTTAGTAAGTTCATAAGTACATATGTGTACTACGTGAAGTAGTAGCAGAACGATGGGACCTTAGCAAGACAGAAATGGTGATAACAATATTGCAGATACATGAGACATACGCATTAGAAATCTTTAACACATCTACCTCAGTGACTTGATAATTCTTAAAGGTGCACCATAACCCAGATCCTCCTTAAAATGTAGGACAAGTGGTTGTCTCAGGGTAGGGTTTTCAGTTCCAGTTGGGTTTTGGTATTTAAGTAGAGACAAAGTATGAAGGAGATCCTTTATATAAGTCTAAATAGATACTGATCTATTTATTACATCTTAGGTGCACTGTATATGCCAGACCTTAAATGCATGCAACACACTTTAAAATTTGACTTCTATCATTATAGGTACACTATTTGCATTTATAGTGCAAGTATGCAAACACACAACTATATACAGAAACACATCATTTAATATAGCCTCTGGCTTGACTTGGTTATCAGGAAGGAAGTCTTTCAATGTTCCTATATGGAGACTGGAGCTCAGGAAATTAAAACTTATCTCCAGAGTCGCTTCTCTGTGCAGGAATGTTCCCCCTTCCATGGCCTAAGAATCTAATTCATTTTCCACTTCAACTCTTTTCTCCTCAGTCCATGGGAAGTCATTACAAGATACTCTGTGCACTCGCTGCATTTGAAACCACCAAATCTGACCTCTATTTTTTTAATGTAAATAAAAGATGGTTGTACTGATGGGCAAAATCTAATTAATTTGTATTTCAAGAAGAAACTATCAGCCTGTAATTACAGAACTCTTTAAATAAGAGGCTACAGTGAGATAAAGTAACTCAACAAGTTTTCTTTCTATGCAACATATATACATCCTTTCCATTGGATACGTCTTTTAATAATAATGTCTTTTCTCCCCCTAACTCCTTTAAAATACCCTGTCTGCAAACAAATTCCATATTGCTTGTTCTGACCTTAACAGTAATCTTCCGATAGCATTTCTGACCACACTTGTGTGAGTGGAAAAGTATGCAAGATCATCAAGCCAAATGAATTTGTCCCACCATTGGGAGTAGGGTGGACAAAAGCAAACACAAAAAAACCAGGTCAGGTTTCTGGTAACTAATCTGGATCAGCCCAGTTTCATTTGTACTGCTCTCTTACAAACAATTCTGGCACATATTTAAGTAGCCAAAAGTATCTGTAAGATATTTACAAAGAGTATTTTCTGTCTAAACACAATGTTATTTCTTGCCTATGTTCAGATCACCAATGCTTTAATAAATTCATGAAATCCACCTCTCTCTTCCTTACAAACTAGAGACTGACATTATAAGCAGCCTCTGAAGAACAAAACAAAACAAATACACAAGATCTCATCTTGGCCAAGACCCAGAATACAGAATTACTGTACATACTGCATACTGGGAAATAGGGAAATTCAGTATCTATAGCACCTGATGCCAGCTTAGACAATAGACCCCAGTTCATGGCTGAAGGATGAGTGGTGTAACCTCTGAGTAAACAGTGATGTACAGCATGGGCTGAATTTAGTTTAAATCAACATTATTTTAGTTATTTCATATATTCATAAACAGGCTTTACCAAAAAGAGTTTAAACTCTTAACTGCAAGTTGTCTAACAAAAGGAGACTAAAGGTTAACAGCAAATCACTGCTAATATGGGAATATTAAAAAGAAGGTTTATGCTGGATAAGTACCATCCTGCTTTCTGAAGGAAAACTGACCACTTTTTGACCAAAAAAGCATGTGATCCATAATCTTACAGAAAACCCCCGTCATGAAGATTCCTGTTATTTTTTTACATACCCTACCCAGAACCAAGCAAAATGGTTCCCATGCAGTGAAATTCTGGCCACATTAAAGCCAATGGCAAAAGTCCAACTGACTTCAAGGGTCCCAGATCTCACCCAGGGTGTCTGGTAAAAATGTCAGAACATTCCTCTTCGCAAACTGAAAAAAACCCTCACTTCCAGCTGAAACCAGCTAGTAGGCAGCAAAACAGCCAAACAGCCAAGCACAGCTGAGAACAGAGAGAGTTTGAGTTAAGCCAAGTTTGCATAAAAAATTCAAGCCAGCTCTTATTTTTCATATAAGCTAGTTGCCTATTCCTACAACTTATTATCTCAATACATGCCATCATACAGCATATGGTCCTTTACGCTCCCAAGCATGAAAGTCTGGTGTGCCTGTGGCCACCTGTTACAGATTTTCCATTAAGAGAGAAAGAACAGGAACCAAAAATAAAGAATAACTGCACTGAGGAAACACTATATGATCTCCTATCCTGAGAAAAAGGCTGTCATTTGACATAAGCTTCTGAGAAGGAATTTCAGCAACAAACCCGAGGCAAATCACGGACAGTCCTCCGTTTGTGGAGCTGTCTTCCAAGCAATCTCCTATTGATAACACAGAAAGTATTCAAGGAAGAAGACAATTTCAAGCAATCAGGGCATCGAATGCTGCGCTTGAAAGTGGTATTTATGGCATGCCCTGAAAACATGGAATTCTTTGACCCTCGTGGATGAGCAAGCCAAGAGCAAAGCCACATGGCTGCTTTCAGGTGAGCCACTGGATTTGCAGCAGTAGTTGTTAGCTCTTGTTATGCTCTGCTGATGGAGGGAAGTGGTGGGAAAAGAATGAATTCATACAACTTTTGCTGTACATCTATCCAGAGGTATAACCGTTAAAGTCTAAAGTTCTGTTTTCATGTAGATAGAGGAAGATCAAATAGAATTTGGTCCCAGCCAGAAGGACAAATTAAATAAGCCATTTTTAAAAAAAATCAGCAATGTCTTGTGGGATTAAACAAAACAAACAACAAAATCCCCTTCATGGGGCAAGACTTAATCCAGATTCTACATCCTGTAATCCTGAGCGTAGCCTTTAAAGGTGAGTTATACAGGTCTGATTCAGATTTCAGGGAAGTTAGTAGCAGAAGCAACACCAGGCTTCAAAACAAGCCTTGAGAAAGCACCAGAACTACAATAACTGAATGTGAAGCCATCTTTTGCTGTTACCTGCTATGATAGGTACTGTAGGCTGCCAACGGTATAAACAGTATAATAACCCCATTATCAAAAGTTGTGAGCCTGCGATACAAAGATACTTCAATGAAAACTTAAGCGGCAATACATGAGTCAGGGTGTAGCTACAGCCAGCTGACACGTTAAATGCAACTTGTCCTTGTCTGAAATGTTGTTAGTTTTTAAGGAAGAGCTGAATTAGTGACCTAATTTGCTAATGTAGACAAGCCCTTATCTGGAAAAAGCCTGTCTACAGCACTGCCAGCAGAAAGTCTGACTTGAGCATATCACAACTCTTTAATGTAAGACTTGACTTAGCAGGGATGGTGTTGGCTTAGCTCTCTACATCCACATACCATGGAGAAATTCCAAAACTACCATTTACTGTAACTTCCCATTTCAAAGGTCTTAAAGTCAGCTGTTAGTGAGCCAGGGTGAATCCTATCTTAGTCTCGGCTCTGAAGCTTGCTATACCTAGATTGACAGGGCATGGCAAGCCCTCACGGTGTTTTGTGAGTGTCAAGAATACAACAGGATTCTTCACCAATTACATGTTTCCAGAGTCTCTTTGAATGAGCAGCTCTGTTATACCCATTCCTCACCCAACCCATAGGAAAGCCAAAACTTACTACTACTACAGATGCACAGCCCCTCAGGAAAGAGTACGATGAAGAGCATTTTAAATACACCATCCTGTAGGGCTTTACCCTCACGCAGGGTCCTTACCATGCACAGGAACACATTCATATTATAACACCAGCAACACACTCACTCTGCCTTTCAGCAAAGCTATATGGAACCCCTAATTCATCTGCAGAATGAGGGCTGCTTCTGTTCTTGTCAGCTCCTTCTGGCATCGTATGAGCATGCATATAGCCATAATCCCCTTGCTTCCCTCCAGCAAACACACTGGACTTCAGCAATCTCAAAGATCTAAGGTGCTAAGCCTCCACTCCTATTAACATTCAATAGGAATTCAGGCTTCAATCCATTAAGTGCTTTAAAAAAAAATCCCATCTAAATTAATTTGCCAGCAAGTCCTTTCTTGGCTAAGGACTGGTGAAAGCTAAGCTTCCAGAAACCCCTGCATTTCTATGCAAGGCAAAAATCAGTTCTGTGCTCGTTTTAAGGGAGTGAGAACTAAAGACAGAAATGTGGGAATAACTTCAGAGCTGGGTAACTTTAAAAAGGCAAAATGGACCATCCCCTAAAAAAAACTTTGTCACTTCTGCACAACCTGGGTGCATCATTTAAAAGCAAGCCAAGATCTACTAATTAAGAAAAAAAGAAATGACCATTCAAACCCCCTTCACTGCAGAGCAGCAACACAAACCACACGCCTGATAGAGACACTTCTCCCGACTTGTGTATGCAGCACACGACCTATAGAAACACGATGCGCTTAGTTCTCCAAAGAGACAACGCGGCCCAGAACTTGAGCCTACACATCTGCATCGACAGCTCCGCAGCTAAGGAACTTGCGTTGCTCTTTAAAGGATACAAAACTGATACCGAAAGCTGGCATAACCAATTAGACGTTTGTGCCTGATTTATTACAAATACCGATGGAGGCGCACAAGCTTTATTTAGAATAACACACCTACATCTCCTCACACTGAGAAGGCAAGGAAAGCCAACAGTAGCACAGCACAGAGGAGCTTCGCCTTTCAGAAAAAGGAAATAGTACCGAGAGACACCAGAGTAGTACAACATTGGAAAATGCTTTGATGGAGTCCTTGGATATTTTAAGGGTGAGCTCTACTTTATCAGCTCCAATGCAGAGCCTTATTTTTAAGATATCCCACTAATTCTTCTTTCCTCACCGTTATTTTTAAACCACAGCTTTAATTGCGGCAAAGAACATTCTTTCAAATGGTCATCATCCTCATGAAGAGCACAGGAGTGTTTTACATGTTGAACACATGTGTAAGAAACAAAAACCTGGCAACAGATTCTTCATCCTTCTTTCATCTGCTCTGTACCAGTTGATTAAATGTCCCTGACAGGACAATTCTGAAGAAACAGAAACTTGCAAAATGTTGTATGTTACCCAAACAATAAATCTTTCCACTACAGCTATAGATGCATAAGGAGTTCATTCTATGGTTACTTTTTTATTATTTAAAAAACATTGGATTCAAAGAAAAATACATAAACTGCTCTAAAATTTGCAGCTGTTAGAATGAGAGAGTGCAACATTTTTAGTTCAGTACCGACAGCTCGGTTTTCCCGTCTGTCGTTTAACCAGTTTGTGAAGACTCTCCTGCTCTAAATACTTCAGGAAAGCCAGTGCAAGCAGGATTCCCTAAAGCAAATTCTTATTAACATGTAGGACAGCAAGGTTTAGAACGTTTTCTGATGGCAACAGGGTATACAGTGCTGGCCACGATCCATGAGCTGCATTGGCTCAACAGAGCTATCTACAGCTCTTGCTTTGCATATCTACCTCCACTTTTCTTAAGCAGCATAACCCACAAGAACTCAGTTTATTTAAAACTCTGGTGTTCATTAAGATGCCTCTGGGACACTTCTTGTATGGTGCTGCTTTCAGCTGGTGGAGAAATTTCATGATTCTGTTTAAAAATAAAAAGCAATTGCACTTGAGCACGACACAGCTGCTAACAATCGTTTAATAGATTTTCCTGTACTATGTGTTCGACGCTCCAGATCTGGAAGAGAAATACAGCCCATCACATACAGAGTTAAGTACCAAAAACGTTTCGATTGCTGTTTTCTACTTTGAGGACTCTTACTCAAAGAGTTGAGTTATTTGAGATGGTTTGCTTATCACATGGTCTAACAACTGGAGCTCCAGATACTCACATACAAAGCTAATAACTAAAATTACTGAATAGATGTAAGCTGTGACCTAGACTGAAGAAGAAATAATAACAAAGGCACCCTGCAACAGACACAACTCACAAGTTTCCAGAGCTAGCCTTTACAGAGAACAACATGAGCAACCTGGGGTATCATTTCTGCAAACAGGCTCTCTCTCTCTCATCAGTAAAGAGAAAAGCCAACAACACGCGGTAGGAATTTTAATGGATTAGCCCATATTCGTGTCTCTCAAGCAAGTTGATATTAGGGGTCACTTCCCATGTACGGAGAAAACAATCTTCATGGATAATAATGATAAAACCTTATGGAATGCAGCAACAACCAAAAAATGTATTCTCAGATGACTACATTAGGGCCAAGTCAATATTAGTCCCACTTCACCCACGCACTGCATAGTCTAAAAATGCTGTCAGCCTGATAAGAATTTCCTGATTCACTTAAAAAAAACCTGAAAAATACATCTGATCACCAAACTCAGCTGGAACCCCGCCGGAGCCGATCCTCCAGGAGAGCCGGGACGAGCGGCGAGGCGCGCCCCTTCCGTGAGGAGCAGCGCGGCTCACTCCCGCCGGCGGACGTTCCGCCCGTGTCCGCGCCCGCGGGCCGCACCGCACCGGCGGACAGCAAAGGCGCAGCGCTGCGCCGGCAAAGCTGGTGAGCGGGGAGGCTCAGCAAGTAAGGGGGGACGGCGGAAAGGAAGAGAGGGGGAGAAGGCAAGAAATAACTTTCTCCCCTTTCCCCCTCCAGCCGCACAAGCAAACACCCATCGCCCAACTGTAAGAATTTGGTGTTAAAGTAGTTTTCTTTTTAAAGCAAGGTCTTACCAGGCACCGCTGCTCTGGGGCACTCTCACCAGCTCCCCGCATCTCCAAATCAGGCCGGGGGCTGCATAGCGCATCGGTGGCTGGCCGGAGGTCTCCGCCCCGGCCAGCCAGCGATGCGCTTTGCACCCCGGTAAGGGGGGTGATGGGGGCCTCCCCAAAAAGCCCCACTCCCAGCCCGTCTCACCGCCACGACTTGCACGGTGCCGCGCGCACCCCGTCGCTCCCCGCGGCTCACCTGCGGGCAGCCCGCAGCGGGTGCGGCCAGACAGCGAGTGGCCCCGCACGCCGCCGAGGCGGGCTGC
>JANHGB010027756.1:0-32742 GCA_026283785.1 Coracopsis vasa | reverse complement strand
CACCAAGGAGAGGTGCTCCAAGTGCTGGAGCAGAGATTCCTCTTCAGCCTGTGGAGAACGCCATGGTGAAGTAGGTTGTGCCAATGCTGCCTGTGGAAGACCACAGTGGAGCAGATAGCTACCCTGCTGCCCGAGAAGGAACCCACACCACAGCAAGTGGATATGCCCTGAAGGAGACACTAGCCCACAGAGAGCCTGTGCTGAAGCAGGTTTTCAGCAGGAACTGGGGCCTATGGGAGGCACATGCTGGAGTAGTCTGCTCCTGAGGGACTGCAGTCCATTAAGAGGACCTATGCTGGAACAGTTTTTGAAGTGATATCCTGTTGGAAGGACCCACACAGGAGCAGTTCATGAAGGACTGTATCCCATAGGAGTGACCACATGTTGAGCAAAGGATGACATGAGGAGGAAGGAGAGGCAGAAACAAAGATTTGTGAACTCACCACAGCTCCCATCCTCCATCCTCCCGTGCTGCTTGGGAGCGTGGAAGAGGTAGAATATTTGGGAATTCAGTTGAACCTGGGAAGAAGAGGGAAGTAGGATAAAATGGTTTTAGTTTTGCTCTTACTTCTCACTACCTTAATCTGTGATTAACTGGAAATAAACTAAATTGATTTCCTCAGATCAAGTCTGTTTTGGCCATGATGGTAACCAGTGAGTGATGTCTATGTCTTTACCTCAACACAGGAACTTTTCCATTGTATTTTCTCCTCTGTGTTGTTGAGAAGGGGGAGTAATAGAGCAATCTGGTGGGCACCTGGTGTCCAGCCAAGGACAAGTCACCACACAAATTCAGTAGGATTTTACCTCACAAGAACAACTAGCATTTCATTTTGGACAGAAGTGAATTGATCTAGAGAAAAAGCATGCAATTCTGAGACAGCAAAGAGTATTGTTCTGTTCATGTAATGCTAAATTGAGGAAGAAGAAAATAAGAGCAAGGAGAGACACCTAAGGAAACCCAGCCAAAACTGAAAGAGGTGACTAAGTTTTTCTGAAGAGCAGTAGAAATTTGATGTGGCCGATGGTCAGAGTTCGCTGTATCTTCAAAAGCAATTAATACAAATAAAGAAAATGTTGCAGACAAACCATGTGCTGGATTTGTGAGGTGTGCTTGAGAATCTTATAGCCTGCCAAAACTAATTTTAGGGGCGAATAGCATAGAGGTCCAGGAAAAATGAGAAACCTTCTCCACTAGTTTTTATTTTGCATTTATAGAATAGTATAGTGAGAGCCTGAGACTGAAGGAAAGCATGTATTTGCTCAAGATATTCTTCATATGAAGTACTGCTTCTTATTGGACAAAAAGGTACTTGAATATGTGCTCCAAAGCTGAATTAAACATTAGCTTTCTCTTACAATACATATTTTTTAAAATTACCTCTTTTCTTGACTTCAAATTTACTCCTTCAAAGTGAAGAGAACTACAAAATCTACCTAAAATAATGAGACTCAAAAAGTGTATTTTCTGTATAACACTTCAAATATAGGGCTTTACTTAAGCATAATTTCTTACTATCAGTGTAAGAATAATAATAATGGTTACTTTTACAATTGTCTGCACTGAAGTTTCAGTCTTAGCAATTTCACCATATTTAATTTTTTAACATCCTATACCTTCAGTAATGTTTGCAAAGTTAAATAAAATAGAGAAAATAATTAGAAAGAAAATTCTAATAACACTTGGTCTAAGCTTCAATTAATTTATCTTTGTTCTCCTTTAAGAATTTTTCAGTTACTTTGTTTAGAGGAACAACTATTCTTAATGAGTACATTTCCCAGTATTTGTAATAGAAATGTTTTCGTACTTACTCAAAAAGACCTCATTCCACACTTCTTACAGTAGCAGCAATAGCTAAGCTATAATTACAGCTGAAATATAGCTCCTATTAAAACTCTTTCAAAAAACTTTAAAAAGAATATCCCTTCATTTTACACTAATTTTACACTAATTTTAGTGTAAAATTTTACACTATTAATCTGTGAGATTATTGTTGCTCATGTTATCTATTTAGTTATAATATTTTAGATTTTTTTTTAAAAAACTGTGATTTACCTTTTTAAAAAAAAAGAATAGGTAATTCAGCTAAAGGCCTTTTCATTTAGACAAGCAAGACATGTAGAGGTTAATATTCACATTCCAGCAGGCAGTAGAATTGATGCCAGCAAAATCAGATGGGTTAATAATACTATGATTGGTTAAATATGTAAATGATGGAAGTTTAAGAGTATCATCTGTATTCTATTTAGCACAATTTGGCTATGAAACAACAAAGCTTAAACTAAGCACCTAGAGATTAGTATATATTCCTTATTTGTATATATATATGTATATATATATACATAAGTATACATATTTCTCTTATGTTTGTTGTGTAGACTGACTCTTTGTTACTATTTGATACCAAAATACAGTGTGTATGTGATATAATCATGGTTTCCATTATTATAAGGGAAGGTAATTAAAAGAAAATAAAAGAAAATATCATCTTTTTGTAATTTTTTTTTAACAGTCTACATTTAAAAATAACAAGAGAAATATTCACTGCCTTATTTTTATTTTAGATTGCCAGATCAGCTCTGTTATCATTACAACCTGTCAGCCTATTTATCCTTCAGTAGGGATAAGAAAACCACTGATGGGAGCAGACACTGAATTAGGGAGGGAATACATACAGTGAGGACGCTGTCGAACATCAGCACATAAGGAAAAATAAATTCTTACTGAACCAAATCTGGCACCTCCAGTTACTGCTCTCAGTTCCTTGACCCTGTGCTTTCTCAGGCTCCTGTGGGATCAGGCTCTTACATGAAAAGAAATGACAACAGATAACTCCAATTGCCTAATTATGAAATACATTTCTGGATTTGTTTATTAAATGGAGCACCTAGAAATAGCTTGATACTTTAAAACTTAAAAATTTTTACTGACCTAAAACTGGAATGTGTTCTACCATGGACTATCAAAAACTTTCAGATACCATATACGTGGACGGATGCAACAACATTGCTGTTGTATGGTTACCTGGAGCTGTTGTAAGAAAAGGACATAAGGGCTCTATTGTAACTTTCCTCTCCTTATAGTTAGCTAGTGTGAGAAGATCTTTTTGGTCATAGTATAGGAGTAAGTTTAAAAGTATAAATGGCTTAAAAGATGCTGCTACAAATTTCTTATGACACATTCATATCTTGTACATGTTACAGTTTAACAGCTTTCATTCAGGAGAGTTTCTCTGACCTGTTCAGAGTATGTAGAGTCCCATGTACATAAAATTCTAGATAAAAATCCTTTCTAAGGGCCTAAAACCATATAGCTGTTTGTGTCAAAAATGGCTTCTTTGCTGTTTCTACTACAAAAAGTACAAATAAGCTAAAAAGATCTGACAAATCTATTAGTGTAAGACTCTAATAAAGAGAATTCATCCATGCCTATCTTTTTCCTCAGTATCATCCTTCTGATGCTATCTTCTCAGGAGGCTGTCCTGATCACAGTAGCACCACCAAGACAGAGTTGGTGAAACCAGCCTCCCCTCCCATTGCTGAAGCCACATCACTGTGAACTTATTAATTAAAAAATAACAGTGCCAAAAGATGAGAAACAAAGGAAGTTTTTTTACAGCTCATATTCAGTATTCAGGAGAACATTCAAGACACTGCAGTAATTTGTAGGGCAGAGAGGTATTTTGTTTTACTGTACCAGTAGTCTACAATATATAAATAATTAATAAAGAAAGGTCTGGTCTGGAGCAAGAAGAGAAATAACTATATATGTAAACCTGAGAGATGTTTCACACTTCCAGTCCCAGTTTCTGAAGTATGTGGTCAAAGCCTAGGATGTGCAGTTTCAGGCAGTCACACAGCCCTCTTAGGCCTTTTAGATTTGAAGATGCTTAACCCACCCTTACTGTTAATACGATGGTTGTCCTCATTCTCATTTCTAGGCACCTTGCTCAATTCACTCTCTACATGAGGAAATCCATCTGAAGCTAAAGTTTTTAGGAAATGTTTGGACCTTCTGTTTCTATGCATAGATACAGAGACTGCTTGAATAAAGGGGGTAAATGAAACTGGAAATGTACAAAGCAGCTTAGAATAATAATGAGACAAGAACTACAATCCTTCTGCAAAGAAATATAAAAATTAAACTGTGTTATATGTGTTCCAAGTAAAACTGGAGAATTCAGGAGAAAGCATAATGTATCAGAAAAATATGAATTAATGTGTAAATACATAGTTAAAATAAGAATTATCCTCCTTGTGGGGAATTTGGCTTGCATTGTGGCAGATCTGAATATAAATATCTAAGACAAGAAAGCCGCTTTATTTTGTATTAGGCTCCTCTGTATTAAATATCCTTTCTTTACTAAATATTCAGTTTGCAGAATTGTTGAAAATGACAGAGATTCTGAAGAATTTATATATTCACATAGACAAACTTGTAATCTGCTCTGATATTGTACTGCATTGTACATTTATTTAGAAGGAACAGAACGTATAGTAACGTTAAAAGACATTACTGAAGTGTATTTTCTTTAAGGTAATTTTAAGGTGGTGACCGTGGTCTTGCATATTTGCATGTGCATATGTTTTGTGTTAATTGCTTAAACTATGTCCATCTTGTTGTTTATTAAGTCTCTGAACCACTTGAATCATGGTCAGGAATTGTTTCTACCCACACATTTGCACACAGCTGAACTCACCATTGACATTCAATAATTATAATGAGCTGTCAGAAACTGTTTAAGCAAAAAAGGATACAACTGATTTCCCTCTTTTGCATCTTTTCATTACAGGCTGTTGGAGAGGAAAGGAAATCTGACTGCTTGCTTGACTGTTCAACTGATTTGCTCTAGGGTACACTGAGAAACAGCTTCTTAGTAGTGCAGGCAAAATTTAGTTTTGGGATAAAAGCAAAATGAATTTAAGGAGAAATTGTGGTCTGTTAGTGTTTTGAAAGGTTGATGACAGCAGAGAGAGATTTGCCAGGGTCTAGAGCTATTTTAGCAGGTCATGGATGAGAAAGTGAGTCTAAAAAAGCTAGAAGATCTTCCGGGGAATGAAGGTGAAACTAGAGAGGTAGGAATGATTAATATGACTTCCAGAGAGCTGTAGCAGATTTAGCTTGACAGCAGAAATCTCTCTTACTCCCCTTCTTTAGTCTTCTTCACAAGTTTTTATTCTCCCAGGTCCTTTTTCCTTCCTGGAGATATGACAGACAGCTATTATCTTTTCTTGCTCCACCTCCTTGTTTAGCAGATGATCCCCATCTATATCACAGACAACCCTTTCCTCCATGATTCCTGTCTCATTTCTCCATGATCTCATTTCACCTCATTTCCCTATGAGCTACCTTCACTTATTACATCTTCTTCCTCTGCAGCAGCCTCAGCACACTCTCATCTGTGGCCATGCAGGAAGGAAAGGGAAGAGTGTAGCATGACAATACAGTAGAGGCTGGGTTGGGAGAAAAAGATATAGAGAGCAGATCTTTCTCTGTCTCTCAGTAAGGCTCAAAGGCATGGAGGAGATAGATGTAATAAACCATGCTTCATACTCTAAATTTTCCTTTAAAGTGAAAAAAAAAGCAAACTCACTGAGAAAGGGTTTTACAGAAAATGTTGGTCACATAGTCTATATCTCATAGGGAAAAGAAAAAATGTGCAGTTTGCTGTCTTGTGTGACTTTTAGAACTGATGGTTTTGCAAATGTTTTTATGATATGTAGTACTGAGCTTTTCTGTTAGCCATGCATGAAAAATCATGGTGGTGTGATACAAGTAAATGACTAAATCTTGTTTTAATATATTAAAATTTTCTATGCTTGTTTTATTTAATTTCTTCAATTCTTTGAAGTACTTGTGAAGAAAGATTGAATTTTAAAAGAAGTCACTGACATTTAAATATGATTGTATAGGAGTAAGTGAAATGAGAATTAGACAAGATATTAGGTTGCTGAATCAGTAGTCCAGCAGTTTTGTCACTTGAGTACTGTCAAGGTAAAAAGCATCTGCTTTGGTGTCATAAACCTACAGATCACTCCTTTCTCCCTCTATACATGTTCTTTGTGCTGTGTCTACACTAAGAAATTGTAATTTCACTGGTGTTATACCTATTTTTAATGGAGTTCTGACCAATAACAATTATGTGTCTATAGAAGTCTAAAATCAATGCTTATAATTAGGTTTTTTTTCTAATATTTTTCATTATTAAGGATACTAAGATACTTAACATCAAATACCATAGGTAATAGAAGCTTAAGGAAGGAATTTATCAGAAGGAAATCTGTGGAAGAGTATTTGTTACAAAGTCACCAGCTCTGCAAATTATTGAAAAGCAAGCAAGTATTCAAGGAAAGTACTGTTGTTTTTTTAAAATCATTATTAAATTCTTTCCTGGTTATCTGTCTTGGCCACTGTAACAGGCAGGATAACAGTTTAGATAGACCTTCCTCACAGCCCACGAGGGTTTTTATTTTTATATTTTTATGTTAGGAGTGGTCTTTGCATGTGTATATGCTTGCTTCTGCAGGACAGAAGGATAGAGCCAGCATCTGTTGTGTTTACAGCAAGCCTTTAAAGCTCTGTATTCCCTGAGGTAAAAAAGTACTTTTTCTTTATTACCTGTGAGAATAATGAATTTAGATCTGTAAGATGCTGCTTAAAATTATTTTTTCCCTCTCTTTGTTGCTTATATCAATATTTTTATTTTTATTTCTATAAAACAAACATATCTGAAAAAATGAAAAGCTAGGGAATTCTAGAGTAACGGTAAATTGTGTAACCTTAATTAGGCTGCATTGTACCCTTAATTATATTTGTCTTTAGTTATATGATAACATATAATTTTTTTTCCCACATTTCTTTTTGTCATGTAGTACAATGACTGGTTTTCTAGTTAGCTGCAGATGTGCAATTTCTAGTGCCTCAGTATCTAAATAGCTATGTATATAGACATAGTTTGGGTGTTCTGCAGTACTGTAGGCAGTAAGCTACCTGTTGGAATTTTCCATCTACATCTGAGTCTGGCACGTTTGCTAAAGGTAACCTGAGAAGACTTATTTGATTCACGCCATTTAGACATGTGACCAAGACACCAAAGACATGAGTTACTTGGTTCCTTTTGCAATCAGTGAGTATAGAAGAATAAAACCTTCTTCCTAAAAACTCTAGAATTAGATAATATATGTCTGAATTTGAATTTGCATTTGAGCGCATACTGCCAAATTATCTGACATAAATCCTTCTTCTCATCCCTTACTTGACTGTATACCAAAACCAAAGCATATCATGTCCTATTATTTCTCCCTTCATGGAATCCATACTCAAATTACAGGGAAAAATAATTTATGAGGTTCTTGATGGTAAAAATAAGATGTCTGGTATTATGTCTCAGAAATATGTGAAGATTAAGTTGTATGAATAAAAACCTGAAAATAACAGAAACAATCAGTTTCCACCTGGAAATGGGGATCATAGCTAGATCAGCAGCAAAAACCAGGAAAACTTAACCACAGTAAGTATATTTATAAATACAAAGGTTTTGATTGGATGCAGCCAGGTGCCTTTAATGTCTGAAGAACAAAAATTATAGTAGTCAGTCAGAACTCAGATTCTAATATTTTATTAAGTTTAGTGGAGATGAAGAACCTATTAGACCTTTTCAAGCTCCTCATCAAGAAGGACAGACATTTTTACAGATATGACACATTCCCCCTGCAAAGGGCGAAAGGAATGTAAACTTATTAGGATTTGCAAACACATTCCCAGCATGATGCTACAAAAAGTATACATGGTAATGATTCAAATGATTCACGCTCCCTTCATGCCACTGACATTTTCTCCTGTCAGCTGCTCTGTTTAGGCACAGTAATCCCCTGCATTACAAGCTGTGTCAGATGGGGTGGTGACACTGTTCTACTAGCTTTATCTTATCTCAGCTAACATCTTTCCCCAAAGTGCTCGATTAGTTCCTGGTAGGAAAGTCAGAGTCCCTAAATATACTTTATCTAGATGTACATTTTTTGTATTCCTCTTTAGGTATTAACTTTTATTTCAGGAAAATATAACAGTATGAATTTATGCTATATGATAATATGTAAAGAATAAAAACATCCAGATATTTCAGAAGAAGGAATGCAGTAGTGTGAATGCATAGAAGACCACTAGATTTTAGTTCATAGAATTACAGAATGATTCAAGTTGGAAAGGACCTCTGGAGGTCATCTGGTCCAGATCCGCTGTCTAGCAGAGCCATCTAAAGCCAGTTGCCCAGGACCATGTCCAGGCAGTTTTTGAATACCTCCACAGTCTCCTTGGACAATCTATTGCAGTGTTCAGTCACCCTTATAGTAAAAAAAAAGGGGGTTCTGATGTTCAGAGACAGCAGCTCAGAATGAGACAGAGGACACTGGATGTGGCCTCACCGGTGCTGGGCAGAGGGGAAGGATTGTCTCCCTTAAGATGCTGCTGAGATTCCTTCTAATGCAGCACAGATTCCATTGGCCTTCTTTGCCACAAAGGCACATTGTTGGCTCATGGCCAACTTGCCAGTAAGCCCCCAGCATACTTTCACATGATGCAATTTTACTGATGCAGTTGTTAAATTGTTAAATTTTAGTTGCTAGAAATGTATATATATATTCCAAAACATTCTCCAATTGTTTATAGAAATTTATTTAATATTAGCTTTTAAAATACATTTGAAAGTCATGCAACTGAAACATGTAACTAATTTAGTACAGCCACTATCACGATAAACATCATAGAGAAATGAAATGCCTTCCCTAAACTCTCAAGAAAACTTTACAAAGTTCCAGTGTTTTATATGTCCCTATATAAGATACTATGTAGACAAAAGCAATAAATTTTAATACTTAATATCTGTCAATCTTACTATGTGGAATCTTTCATGCCTAATTCTGAGATAGCAATGTTACAGACATGTGAATCACTTAAAGAGTCTACTGAAGGTGTCCCTCACTTGAGGCAGATCCTTTATATACCTTTAAAAGAACTGGTGTTAAACCTTGAAATAATTTTTTTTGAGCTGTGATTCTCCTATAATATTTTCTTTTCCTTTTATTACTATTATTAGTCTGTTTAGAATGCAAATTCTGAATTTATTAACTAGCTCTGACTAACAAACACAGCTTTTGCTTGCTAGTCTGCACTTAATACAAGTGGTTTTCTTCTGTGAATCTAGAGAATGGAATTTGAATCTAACTATCCAGACTCTTTGCAGTGGAGAAATAAAGAGATTTCTATGCTATGATTCAGCCATTTAATTCAGAACCCAAAAATATTCCTGAGCTGACCAAAGCAGGAGCCAGAAAGGACTACTGCATTTATAGGTATTTAAATTGTAGATACTAAAAAGTTAGGCAGTGTGAAATACTCTGAATAAGAGATCAAAAATTTATCTCAATTCCTTCCACTGGAGAACATGAGACAGTCTTTAACAGTACAATCACACCATTAGACGTAAATTTTACGTTTGTGGAACTTCACAAACATACCTGGACCTTCAGTCTTACCATGTGTCTACATTGATAAAAACTTGTCAAGAACTGAATCTTGGTCAGCCTGCAGTTGGCAGAAAGTTAGAGAAAAGATTCTGTGAGATGCAGTACTAAGAAATTGCTAAAATTATTCTAAATAACACACTGGAGAAAAAGTGAAATTAGTTGTTTCATTAAAATAATCTACTGATGTTAAGTAACAGTTTGCCTACTCAAGCAGGATCAGACTTTCTTCATCTACTCTTGCACTTCAATTCTGTGTTTTCAGATATTCTGATTCGATTCCTGACATGGTACTTGAAAGGCTCCCTCTGTCCCTCAGTTCTAGGCTTATTGCTGCTCCACCAGCTGTGCAGCAAAGAACATATATTAAAATGCAGAAAGTGCTCATAATAGCAGAGAACAGGCTGTTCTTCCCTCCAGGAGCAGCTCAGCTGTAAAGATGAATGTATTTTTCTAGAAGAGAAAGAACAGTATTTTATGCCAGTCCATTCTTTCCCTTGAGCAGCCCTTCAACAGGAAACAGTGACTATAGTCATAAAAGCTTTGCACAATGATCATAACTATGTACCACAACCTCCATACAGAAGTACATTAATGAGAATACTTTAGCCTAAGTGGGAGCTGGTGTGTCTGGACTAGGATGAGCTTGACTGCTTCTTCATTTTTTGCATAACTGTCCATACAGCCAATAAATAATATTGTCTATAAATAAAACATGCATAAATCTAGGTAAAATTGTGGCCTCAAACTCACAATGACTTATCTGTATTGTAAAACAAAACAAGATCTCAGAAAGCAGGTGGAGTTTTTCACAATAGACAGGGATAGTTGAATGATATTGAATTATCAAAGACATATAGCAATCTGATCAGAAGAGAGCCATAGAATATTCTGTGCATCCCTAAAAGAGGGAATATGTATGCAGAAAACATTGCTTTCCCCAGTCCAGTCAGATGAATTTAGTGTCAACTCAGTTGTGCTGAAGACCTGCAACCCCATAAGGTCCCTCTCCTTAATGACAGCAATGCCATTCTTTGCCTCAGGCAACATTTCAATTGCAATCTATTACAGAATGCAAGTTAGGCTTGGTGTTGGTTTGGGTTTTTTTTTTTGGTTGGTTTTTTTTTTTGAGGGGAGGGTGGCTTTTTTTTTTAAAGAAAGAATAAAAATAGTACAACTATGGCTGTATGCTTACTTTTACCAGTGTGATGGGAAGTGAGAAAACCCATGGGTTGAGATAAAGACAGTTTAATAGGTAAAGCAAAAGCTGCGCACACAAGCAAAACAAAACAAGGAATTCATCCATCACTTGCCATCAGCAGGCAGGTGCTAAGCCATTCTCAGGAAAGCAGAACTCCATCACATGTATTAGTTACTTGGGAAGGCAATCACCATCACTTCAAATGTCACCTTCTCTCTTCTCCCAGCTTTGTGTCCCCTCCCAAATTCTTGTGCACCCCCAGCCTACTTACTGGTAGGATGGAGTGAGAAGCAGAAAAAGCCTTGAATCTGAGTAAGCACCACTCAGCAGTAACAAAAATATCTCGGTGTTATCAGGACTGTTTTCAGCACAAATCCAAATGTAGCTGCATACTAGCTACTATGAAGAAAATAAACTCTATCCCAGCCAAGACAAGCACAATCATTCTTGAGCAATTTAGTGAAGGAACACTTTATCATTGGCTTCAGAAGGGCTGAAGTTCCATTCTATTTCTCCTCCCAGGTGAAGAAGATGTGTCTTTTTTTATGCCTAATATCAGTATGATGGGATGAATTCAACAACAGCCTGACATATGAGATAACATTTCATACCACCTTATGCACCTTATGGTCCTGATAGGAGATCAGAAAGCTTGAAAGGAATCTGGCTATGCTGTGAACGGCATGCTTGTTGCTCCTGAATGAGATTCCTTAAGATAACTCAGCAATGATTAGCTTCCTAAGGATAGCTCCAGGACTTTCAGAAGGAGAAAAAGGAGCCTTCAAATACCCATATAGGAGGCTAACAGGGTTCCAATCTTATTTGAGAAAGCCTGGCAAAGAAAGTTGATGAAAGTAATCCTTGGATTTTCTAGGAAAGTAAGCAGTTAAGTTACATGCCAGCACAGTGTAAATAGAGGAGCATAATGGTGACATGAATTAATGATATGTAATAAAGTGCTAAGCACTGCCATTATCACTTCTTTCCAGCATGTCTTAAACAACTGGAGTTGCTGCTGAAGCAACCTTCAGTAGGGCTCTTCTGAAGAATCTAGTAGAAATGGCACAGAATTTTACAATAAGCTGACAGTATATAAATTTTGTTTCAATTCCCCTATTATATGGTATACACACTTCATTTTATTATTTGACAGTACATGTTCACTGAACTAAATCACACGGGATAAATCACCCTCTGTGTTCTCATGTCATAGCTCTATATCAAGGGATAAATCATTGCGCTTTGAGGCTGTGTTGAATGAATAGGCAGTACCTGTCTGAAAACTATCTATCTGCACACCAAAATAAGCCCAGAGCTCCCAGAGATTTTAAATTGATATAGCCCCATTTATGTGCAAATAATGAGAGGTGAATTCCCACTGATAATATTAGTGTGATGCATTACTGAGAAAAAAAAATAAAGGAAAAGATTAGGTATCAGACATATCAAACTGTCACACAGTGTGGTAGAAAGAAAGGGTTCATTGCCTATGATCAGCTACTGGATCTGATTTTACATGGAAACAGAAACCAATCCTGTATTCCTACCCACTGTGCTATGTAAGAAAGGCAGGTTATTGTTTTCTGTTTAGTTGATGCTTAAGTAGAATTAATAAACTTCTTACTTGCAGAGAAACAATTTTTAAAAATACATTAAAAAAGGTAAGGAATATTCATTTTTGTTAGGCTTTAAGGGTAATGTAGATAATTTTGAATTAATATATATAAATTATGTAGTTGAAATGAAGGTAGTATCATGCTTTATAAACATTTCCAAATATCTGTGCATTTTAATTAGCTAATGGTTAATGTGATTACCAAAATGCCATGGGAAAATAAAGATTTTTAATAATAGACACAGGAATTAATAAATCAGATAATTATGCATGTACAAAACCAAAAACTTGCATCTTGTATTAGGAAAAACAGTTCACGGTATATATATTTACCCATTTCTGTAATCTGCTTTCTGATTTACATAATTATAACAGCACAGTGTCTAGAGGCCAACACATCTGAATAAAGATGCTTGTCTAAAAACAAACACCAATATAAAGCTTTATGCTTTACTGCAATATTATAAATTATTCACTCTTAATGACTTTTAACTGTATAGTAAAGACAATGAAAATAACCAGGTAAAAAGTTGTCAGAAGATTTCTAAAATGTGTATTGTGGTTTATATTAAACTTGCAAGGCGTGTACTACCAAGGAAGTACTTATTCAGTTCCACTTCAAAGGAAAAATCTAAACATTATAAAGTTTAATTAATATTTTTATATATTTTTATATATAATGCTTTATATGTTATGTATTTGTGTATGTTATTTATAATTATATAAGTATTTACTTGTACAAATTCTAAAATTTTTATAAATTTAATTTTTATATCTATAATTTTTTAACTAAATGAATTTAAAAAACCCATTTGTGTTGAATTTAACATACAATAGTATGTTTCAGTTCTTGCTAAACGTTGTTTACGAAGGGATTTCAATGAAAATAAAAGTAATTGCTAAACGAAAATTAGATGGAGGTGTTTTTTTTTTATTTGATTGATTTTTTGGGTGTGTTTTTTTTTCTGTTTTTGTTTTTTTCCACACACAGAAGTAATGTTTTCTGCACAAAAGTTGTTGTTTTGATGAAAATTTTTATTCACATGTAAGGAAATACCCCTTTATAGCAAAGAAGTGCTTGCAGGTTTTGCTACTCAGATCTCTTCAGACTCACAGTTAATTGGTACCAAATGCTGGTATACTGAAATATCTGTGCTGATGACACTGAGGTAACCCATCATCTTTATGCAGAAGAGTTTCAACCAGAGTGTAAGACTATTAGTACACTACCTCTGCTTTGGGTTTATGCAACTTACTGAATTGTGGAAATCATGTGACGAAATGTGCCTTTTATGGGCAAGGACAGCTATTGTTTTCTGGGAAAAACTCTTTCGGTAGTATCACTTCCTTGTACAGGAAAAATCTGTGCACAGAAGTCTTGACACAGTATTTTGTATTTCTTTAAGGAGCATTATTAGATTGAGGATCTAATGAAAACCTCTTTCAGCAGCACTGTTTTGTTGTATCATGTGATATTAGACACTATGGTTCACCTATAAAGAACTATATAGATATTCAGAATATAATCTTTTGAAACTCATCTTGCTGTAACATATATATTCTCCCTTGTTCATACATTTTTTATGCAGAACAAAATTGATTTTCAGTAGATCTGTGACTAGGAATGTAGTCTGGTAGCTATAATTTCACATATCCTTTTTCATCATCAGAGTAAATCAGCCTTTCTACAATGTTGCATATTGCATTTCTGATGGTAAATGCAGATCCAATATGGACTACCTAATCCTACAGTTGTATACAATGGTAGTATAATATCCTCAGAACAATCACATTGAGATTCAAGCTTGCTCATTGTAACCCTGCTACTGTCACAAGATTGACAGCAACAAAGGCTTGCCCTTCCTCCTTCCCTCCTCCCCCATCCTTCACTTCATTCTTGTCATTCATGCCTTGCTATGATAATGGTACTGGTTACATCGTGTGTATAACACTGAAAGCCTGTGAAAGACAGGAAATGCTTATTTATTTATAATTACATTTTCCTTACAACAGACTATCCTATCCTGCTAATGGCTTTCATTTTCTATGCTGCACTGTTTAGTCATTTGGATACTGTAGTCTAATATATATTCTTTCAACGTGCGTATCACTGGAGTATGTAAGTACATCCGTGGAACGTGCTTGACATCCATCATGCATTGTATGTTTTCTTACTTGGTGGTGAGGGGGAAGCAAGTGAGCAGAGTTCATGGTTTTGGTATGAGTTCGTCAATATTTATTTGGAGTTTCTTTGTTCATGAGTGTTTAATACTCACATTGCTGTGCAGTTATATCACAGGCTGAAAAGCCTTTAGACTGTGCTGTGTACTTAAAGGGGAAGATTGTAGTATTTAGTTTGTCTAAGAGTACTTTTTACAAGCTTAGGTCACTGTGTGAAGTAACAGCCGTCTTTTGCAAAGCAGTGTTGTTCTGACAAGCATTGCCTTTGTGTCAGGACCAGCTTAGGCTTTGCGCTCCTAAAAGAGTGTAGCAAGACAATGCGTTAGTAATAACGCAGGCCTGGGCTTGCTGGTCAAACCAGCCCTTCCCTGCCAGTCCTTCTGATCACGGCACAGCCCTCAGCACTTGCTACTGGTTCTGAGCAATCCCCCTCTTCCTGTTTCCTGTCTGATTATCTTGTCATATCACAACTATAGTCAGAGCAAGTAAAAAACTTCCCTCTATTACCTTCCTCCTGGAAATGGAATTTCATCAAAAAGCAGCTGCTGGAGAGGTCTTGACAAGCTTTAAGACTGAGACCACTAGTCCCCTAGTGAGTCCTGAAGTGTCTTCTCTGGTGGACTAGGCATTCCACTGTCCCAAAAAATATGTAATAGACCTACAGCAAAGAGAAAAAAAAAACATCAAACCCCAAAACCTGTAAATCTTATTTTAAACCTGTTTGCCTTCTTAACTATTTTGTTTTTTATACTTGGAATCACATATTTTTTTATCAGTTAGAAAAATATGAGAATATGTAATTTAAAAATCATAAGATTGAAGTGTTTTCCATCACTGTGTACTTACAAATTTCTCAGGCATGGTTTAAACTTTTGTCAGAGGAGATAAAGAGTTAATCACTAGATAACAGAAAAGTAAAAATCATACTACAACTGCTTCAGGTTATGACATGCAGCCTTATGACATGACAGATTATGACATGCAACATGACTAAATGCCCAGTTCTCCCCCTTTATTCCAACACCTGAATTCATACCTCCTATGGTATAGATGCAATATTTGCACTAAAGAACAGGAGAGAAAAGAGCTATTCTGAGATATCTGAAACTGCAATCTGTTTGGAGGCTCCCTCCTGTTCACAGACATTAACTTTAAAAATCCTACAGGAAATAACAATTGTCTTCAAAGTCTACAGGTGCAACAGAAACTTTTCTTGCTATAGCAGCTCTTGGATTTTCTTCACTGCTTCCACTGTGAGCAACGCAGCAGGTATCTTTTGTTGTTCTCTGAAACACACATGAATGCCTACCCACTGGCAGACAAAAGGAACTAAAATTTTAACTAACACATTTGTGTTCATTTTAAAGAAAATTAAATGATCGGTTTCAGATTTTTGTATAGAAACCTGGGGAAATAAAAGCTCCAAATTGTAATTCAGAGGAAATGCTGGGAATGTTCTAGTACAAAAAGATGTGTAGTGTACCTTAATTAAATCTATCCAGAATAATATCAAATCATGAGAAACTGAAAACTTTGGCTTTCCACGCATGGGGCAGACAGAATTTTCTAGAGAACCTAAACATGTGACTGCGAGGCAATATTTGGAAGTCATAAAAAAATCTTGGTTTAATTATGCTTTCCATTAATGACTGCAGATGGCTTTACAATGCACTATTGAAAGGTTCACTCTAGGCATGTTTTACATTTCTCATTTGTGAAACTCTCTTTTTTGGATACTCATTTTCCTCTCATGGCATAAGAATGCCAGTATACTGTTATTCAAGGCTCACAAGACAACACTGATTGTCCTACAAGGCCCAAAATAGCTTCTGAGTTTCTCAGTCTGGTTATGGGGTTTCCATATTCTTATACGACATCCAGCTGAAGCATAGTTTTGGACCACTTTTTCTCACTACCTGGGTTTCTGCAAATGCTGTCTCCGCTTCTGCAAATGTATTTCACCCATTTCCTGTTCCTAGTGCTGAGACAATTTTTCAGTTCATTCTCTCTGATAAAATAAATGTTTTAAGGGTTTAATGCTTCTTTATCTTTTACTTCATACTCCTTTTCAAAGCTCATTCATGTGCTTATAATCAAAGTGGATGATAAAATATGGTTTGCAAGAGATTTAGAACTCAGTTCTGATACTTTCATGCATACAAAAAAGTGGATTGTCAGGTACTAAGCCCCTCATTTAACAGAATGAGAAGAGCTAATATTTTCATTTGAAACAAGTTCACTAAATTTATTACAGAACAGACTTTAAAATCTCCTGGCCTTTTTTTGGAGTTTTTGCATTATCAATTAATTTCTAAAGACCTGTCATGACCAAGTATTAGTAATTATCAGTGGTATATATACATTATTAGGATATACACAGTATATATTATTATTCAGAATCCTTTGCCAATATGCAACCCCCTTATCAATCTTAAGATTTTAATATTACAAAGTACGGGCTTTGTGGCCCATAAGAAGTAGTAATACCCTTGTGGCTGCATCTTGCTTCTGGCTCAGTAACATAGAATTGTATTCCTTGCTTGGTTGTGAACAATAAGATGAATTGTTATATTCTTGACATTGGGTCTTAGGCTGAAATACTAACTTCTTGAGAAAAGTGCATGTAATGTTATCACATATTTTGCATATAACATTCAGCCAATGGTTTGCATGTATCTGTCCCTAACTACTGTGTATAAAAAAACCACCACTTTTTATAAACTCAGTAGCTACAGAGGTCCTGGTGACAATTTTGCAATTGAAGTAGAACCAGCAAGTGTTTAATGTTCAGTGTTTATTGAGAAGCAGATAGAAGGACCATGCTCGCATACAGGAAGGAATTGAAATGTTTCTGGTTTTGCTGGCTGCTTTGCTTGCATATTTGATGTATTTGATGTTTTCTAATGACAGATGGCTGTTACATAGAACCTTGTTTTTAGGGCAGAACTCCAGGTACTTGCACAAGGAAGATATTAACATGGAAACTTATGATCATGAACAGTGTGGAAAGAATTTCCACTGAGAGAAAGACTGTGAGTGATGAATAGGGTTTTCTTTCACACTTAGACCATCAAGATTACAGAGGACAACCAATATCTAGAAGCATGCTCCTACTAATTTTTAAAAACTTCTTATCTCAGACTGCAACAGATATTTTTTTTTTTAATCAATTAGTTTGAGATTGACAACCTACTATTGCAGAGGTAGTTACTCAGATTTTCAAGAGAATTAATTTGGTGTTTCCAAATTGCTATAGCACTTTAAATTGCAACAGTTACATTGTGTCTCTCAGTAGATCAGAATATAACAGGGGCACATAAGTAGCACTGTATGGTTGTAGGCTACAGGGATGAATGTATGTATTATCAAAGGGGAGTAAATGCATTGAGCATGATGTTAAAGAATATCTTGTAAAGACTGGATACTAAGCAATTATCATCTCTTGCTTTGCCTGTATGTGAGACTTACACTTGTCATTGTATTAATAAGCTAATAGACAGCTTTATCAATACTTCTGTCAACATAGCCACAGAGATAGCCACATGCATGGTGGAACAGTCTGAGTCAGTAAAAGTGGGAAATCCTGCTTTAAATATTACATCAATTCATTGAGATGTGGGGTTGGTAAGAAGGATTTAATAGCCTGCAGAAATATTGGCTCTTAAATATCCATGGCCAAATAACTGTGGGTACTTCTTGTTGTGATGAAGAAGTAAGGGGTAGAGTGTGTGATAATTGTCCTCCTTTGTTGGTGCTGTGATGATGCTATTTTGATTTTGGTGTGGGGAATTACTGATGTAAGTGAAACTGTGTGTGCTATGAAAGATATTCTTGCCACCACAATGTAAAGTGGTTTGGTTCCTAGGTCTGAATTTGACCCATTTGAAGTATGAATTCTTATAGTGGAATCTTATGTTGGCAAACAACCTTCCTGATCCTTTAGTATATTATGGCTTTGGAGATACACTAAATGGAAAATTGGTTGCAGTATATGTGTATGCTAATATATTTAAAATATATTTTCCAGTTGAAGCAGAATTTTCAGGTAATGTAAGCTTTTACTTCTCCCTCCCTTCTCTTTCTCCTCCAAAAAGCTATACATTACTTATAGTGCATCTTTATGTTTGTAACAAGGCCACTTTACCACCACATTTACCACCACATTACCACCACAAACTTGGTGGTAATGCTATTGCCTTCTTCAATAGCTTTCTTGTTTCCTTTCCAGACTGAAAAATTGAGATTCATTTTCATTATGATTTAATTCTTTCTTGCAGACCACTTCAGCCTACTGAGAATGTTGAAAGGAGTTAATTCTCTAAATGTTGTTGCATGAAATTAAATACAATTACAGGTACTCCATGCATACAGACTATAGAGAATGAAACCAAGGAACCAAAAATTAACAACAAAAATACACAGGCAGCTTATCCAATTCCACTGAAAACAAGCAATGCCAGTGAAAGAATGGAGGAAACACTGCATCCAGATTAGACAGTCTCAGTGCCTGGATTCTATTAGCAAGTAGAAAGCTCAGACAGATACATCGTGTTGCAGATTTGTCATGATTTAGTTTCCTGTGATGTGTGTGCATGTGTGTATTATTTAATTAACTTCAACTACATAATCTAAAATGTTACTGACTGCAGGAAAAAAATCATATTTCTCTTGTAAAAATTTGGGCATGCTTGGAAGTGGCTTTGTCTTTTATTAAATGGTATCACACCTCATGATACATTAAAAAGTCTCCTGACTATACTTTACTAGGTTTGTGTATACATCTCTGATTGCAGAAGATCATCATTCAAGAAGAAAAATGGCTTTAGAGGAAGAAGAAAAAAATAAAACAAAACACAAAGGTCAAATCAAACAGCTCACTCCTCCTGCAAATTAATGTCTTGCACAATAGAAACTGTGTGAGATAATTCAGTTCAGAGTTTGCATTATCTGTATTATCTGTACCTTTCTAGGCATCATCATGTTCTCCAGTTGATGTGATTTTTTTTTAGATGAAAGTTTCTTCCCATTGTGACATGAAAAAAACCCCACATGTAGTTAGTATTTGTACACTGACAAAACCTTTCAAAGAAGAAAGAACAGTCAGTATGTCAAAGCCATAATCCTGTAGTGGACCTGCATATAGCCACAAGAACATTCAGAAAGTGAGAAAGAAGGGAGGGAAAGAGGAAAGAAAAAACATAGTATTTAAAGCAATTAGTCATATTTTATGGTTTTGTGTTCTTTCTGCCTGGCTTGAGAATTTCCCTGCACCCCACAGACTGAACAGCATTCCTATTTTCAGTATTTGCAAAATTTCACAAGCAAGTACTTAAAGTAGTTACAGCTTCCCATGTAGTTTCTTCCTCCAGTCTTTTGCCTTTCTTTTTTAAATAAAGGCTTCAAAACTTCTTTAGTATTCAAGCTAGCATATTTGATATCTTCACCCAGGTTAATAATTCCTCTTTAGATTCCTATTTTTATTCAGGGTGCAGATGGGTTGTTTTCTTTTGAAGGTAAAAATGAATAAAAACATTGAGACCTCAATTCAGAGGTCTTTTCTCCCAGTGAAAGAAAGATCTTGATTTTCTATTAAAGCAGAGGGATCTGTAAGTATTCTAGGTTAAATCAGAATTTTCATGTCACTATTACAATTGTTACTATTGTCAGTCTGTCACTATGGAAATCACTATTGAAAAGTCTTACTTCCATAACCAAAGTTTTTGCTGCACACACTTAAATTACCCTCACTTGGTTTTCTTACAGTGGACTAGGTTTTCTTAAATTAGATTATAGTTGCATAATACATTGTAAACTTGCTGGAATCTATTTATCTAGATGTTTTATCATGACCCTACTGAAATTACGTGACTTGTCCTTCTATGTTGGTATTTTATCAGGTAAGGTTCTGGTGAATCTAAATGCTTTTAGAAACAGTGTGGACACCTATTGAAAAGGTTTTGTAAATCCCATCAGTTTCAGGTAGTGATTAAATTAGGGGATTGTGCAATGATCTTTAAAAATTCTGCATAACTTTCATGTGAACTCAAAGCATTAGAGAGTGTTTAATGTAAATTCATGTCCCATGTCATAGGTGAAACTACATTGATCAATATGCATCTCAGATGCATCTTAAATTTAGCTTTGTCATCTCACCTGGGAGATCAGGCTGCAAAACTCACAGAAGACAAAGGCAGCACAATTAACAACAAAAAAATCTCATACCCTATCTCCTCACATATTGGTGCTACAAATCATACAGATGCTGCTCTTGTGCTTCTGCCCAAGCTACAGTTTTAACATGTTTATATTTATATTTAGAGAAAAATTCAGTTAGCGGCAGTGGGACACATACTGATGTTCTGGATATATTGTCTTCCCTGCTGTATGCTACATTTCCTGAATTCCAAAGAGAAAAATATCTTACAGAATGGCATTCTAGCTGAATCTTTTTGTTTCTGTTCCTGTAATGATGGTCTAGATTGACTGGAGTTTTATAGATACATACCTCCTCTTAGCACATCCTCAAACTGAAGATGTATCAGATCATGATTTGTGAAAAACAAATATAAAGAACCACTTTCATTCCTTGATTCATAGCATAATTCATATGAAAGTATTTTTTATTTCTTGTAGATTTGTAATTTTGGATTTCTGTGCAGGATCTCTCTAGATTAATCACAGGGATTTAACTTCACCTAAGTCCACAGGTGAAATAAATCCTCCAGAGAACAAGAGAAATTTTAACAATTGGACTTAATTAAATGTTCACATCCCTTAGCTACTTATAAAATCCTTTGCTAGCAAAAAATGTGAAATATAAAGTATTTTTAAACTAAAAATGGGAAAAACCTTAAAAAAGTTATTGGACTGTGAATTAGCAATCTCAGTGGAAATATCTTCTAAACTAATTCTGGTGATTACAGATGTTGTATACTACGACTTTGAAGCCATTGAGCAAAACTAGAATAAGAAATTAATATTGTATAGTAATGATGTAAGGAGGTCACATCATTCTTCTGACACCTCTTCCATGAGTCTGAAAATAGAACAAACTAATCACGGTACATTGGCGTAAAGTCAGGAGGGTTTGATTTTTTTCTTATTACATGTTTGGCTGGTAAATCGTGGAAAATTTCGTATCAGAAACTTTCTTGTTTACAGAACCTTTTATAATATTTCCTTCTACCCTCTTTACTGATTAATGCAGAGTAGTATCATGAATTCTTTTATAAGAAATTAAAGCAGATGATATCCATCAATGTACCTAATGCACACCAGGTCCTCATAAGCGTTCAGATCACTATATCAGATCAGTGGTAGCCTAAAACATTACTGAAATGTGGAAAATCAGGAAAATGTGGGTTCTATATCTTCAGTAGGAATTTTCATTGTGCAAATTTCCTCTTGGGCCAGATTACAGATGTCCCCACCCATGGCAGGGGAGTTGGAACTAGATGATTTTAAGGTCTTTTCCAACCCTAAGTATTTTATGATTCTACATGGCTAACTGGATTACATAAGCACAAGGGAGAAAGGGGAAGAAGAGCTGCTAGTGAGAACTGGGAGAAACCTTTGAGTTCTTTAACACATGCCATATACATTAACCTTAAATAAAATTCTGTGATTGCATGGAGTGTGTAATGTAGATAAATCTCTAATGTACATTTTGGTAGGTTTCAGATTTCCTGAATTCTTCAGGAACAGAACTTGCTCTTCTCACTGATGTCAAATTTAAATGTAACTGACTAGACTAATGCTACAGTGTGCATTTTCCAAGTGGCAAGTGATTGCCAGTGACAAAATATCCAATGATTGCCAGTGGCAAAGTAGTGAATGATTGCATAATATAATTTTGAAATGCAGATGTCAAAGTCTACTGCTCATCTCTGAAAAATGTGACAATATTTATGCTATTTCTAACACTGAATATTTTTTTGTTTCAAAATTGAAATTTATTGTTAAAAATGAGAGACATTTCAGCTCATTTCAGTCTTCTAGGCCACTGTTAATTTCCAGATCTTATCTTTCTGTTTTCAAAGGTCAGAATATGTCTTATCTTTGCTATTCCAGTAGTGTTATGTAATCTAGTATTATTTAAGTTCTGTTCTGCTTGCTCACTTTTTGCTGTATTGCACAGGGTTTGCTCATGGTACACATTAAAATGTGATTCTTTTCACAGAGGAAGCAAATAGCACTCTGTAGGCATAAATACTATGAACTGCTGCATGCCAGAGCACTGGTGTTGATGTATACTCCATCAACTGAATGGGTCCATCTTGGTATAAGATACTAAAGTTAAAAAATACTGCCTAGGCTAAACATTGGCATGAAATATATATTGTGTTCATTCAATCTTGAAGAGAACATTTGCATAGGCTGTTAGTCTCAGTACCCACAGAAACTCTTGTTCTTTAAAATTATTGAGAATTGTAGCCACAAGAGGGATACTGTATTTGGAGTGGGGAATTTCTTAAAGAAAAAAGAAACAGTTATGTAATTAGTTCTTCACATAGTGAAGATGAAAGCTCTGTGCTACTCTTAGATAACGAACATGCTGTCTGTGTTCAGTTTTATAGACATGTCTACTCTCCTTATTTCACATTTTGTATTCACGGCTGTTTCAAGTCTTTCAATTATTGTTGGACATTGTCACTACTCAAGCTAAGGCTATATATTTTTCCTGATGAGTAATCCCATTTCATTCAAATGAAATATAGTAGAATTGCAAATGATATAATGGTATCAGAGATCAACTAATTGTTTTTACATTTTCTTTTTTTCATTAAATTTCATTAACTAACTGACAGGAAGTGGAGAAAATGTGAATGACTAAGTAGAAAGCCCTTCCGTAAGGGCTATGCAAACTGACACTCCACCCACACCCTATAAATTACCTTCTACTCTTATTGCTTTCTGACTCTTGCAATTGCTACCCTCTACTGCAGTAGTTTGTGATTTAGGTGTTACGATTTGTGATTCATGTCTTCATGTTTTTATTTTGGAATCACTTATAAGTAAAAATAACTTAGCAAATTAGGCTATTTGATAACATTTTAAATTAGTTTAAATCTGTTACTTTCAAAAGCAAAGAACATGCAGGAGATGCACAGACATTTTTTTCAACAGGAAGAGCTATTGCTTTGTAAGGGGTATATGGATATTTCTCATCTAATTTTCTTGTCATGATGAGACTTGAAAAAAAAAAAAATCTGTCCTGCAAAACAGGACCTTCATTTTAATACGTTAAAAATAATCTTGATTAAATGGCAGAACTCTTTCTGACCAGTATTCAGGAAAAGTACTCTTTACAACATGGAAAATTACAAACACAGTAAAGGGACAAAAGAAAGAGAGGGGAGAGAAGAAGGTAATTTGGTATTTTTCCAAAGCCATTGACCTTTCAACTACATTGCATAGCACAAAGGCAACTACAGCTAAAAAACCCCAACGCTTATCAGCTAGAAGTATGAAGCTACCCTCATTTCCTATTTACAAAAGAATACCTCTACCTCTTTATACTTCATTTTAGTTCATACCTGTCTATTTTCCTTCCACTCCTCAAAGGTTTATAATCAGTTATTACAAGTGCCCTGTCAAAAAAGAGAGTGAAAACCTACCACTACCTTCCAGAATACCCATTTTTGTTTCGCATAAGTCATTACTGAAAACATTACTGTCGTCATTGACTCTAGTTCATACATCTGCAGCTTTAAACATCTTTTACCTAGGAAATAGAAGAGTACTTTTTGTCTTTTCTCATGTTCCAAGGATTCAGAACTGTGATGTGCAATTAATATATTAGTAAAACCTCTCCCCAATATTTTTTTTTTTTTTTTTTTGGTCATTACTGAGTCTTCATCTTGAGTCATTAGCGTGATGTTCAAGTTCCTCCAGAATATTCTGGGAACACTCCTCTTGTAGCTGGTGAGTGCAGGACCTCATATTCTTTCCTAAAAACTATGTCTGATGCAGAACTCCAACTAAAGAGATTTACTTTGCACTTGGTGGCTTTCCAGGTTCCCTAAGATTGCTGAATGAGTGTGCTGACCAATAGGATTTATTACGCAATCCATGCTTTCCCTTCTTCTCAGCTTCCAAAGAGGGCAAGTTAACTATCTGCTTATAGTGGGCCTCTAGAAAGAATCCAGTATTTTACAGTTCACAGATCTGTCCTTTTGACTACAGGCCTTTAGGTGTCTATTTTTGCATAGTTCTTTCTGTTCTGCAGGAATTACTAAATTTCACTAACAAAACCTTATTTCCTAGAATAGCTCCAGAATACCACATGCAAAATGTTGCTCTGCAGCATGGGGCAAGTAATATTTCTAAGCCAGCTCTGAGTAGACCACAGAAGCCACTAGCAAATTCAATGTACCGTCTTTCAGGTTTACTTCACACAAACTCATGGCACTTCAAATCTCTGCTCCTAAATCTGCATTTACAAAACATACTGAGTTAATGGAACAAAGAAAGAATTATTGTGGTCCTGGCTCCAGCTAATGGAGTCAATTAACATTTTGCTGGTAGGAGCAGAGAATGTCTCTGAATTTGTTAAATTATTTGTGAACTACCCATTACTTGAAAACAGAACAACAAAAACCTCTAGTATTTCAGTGAAGCATGGTGCCAATTCTCAAGTTGTTTAAATTTAGTGGTGCATCATTGATAAACACTGCTATATTGAGAGACTTTACAGATTGTTTTTAAGTGCCTTATGAAATGAAGAATAATCAGCTTTTGGGGAACTGGATGTTGCACAGATTCTGCTGTATCTTTTATATTCAGGTGCAGGGATGTTAAACCAGCTCTTTAAGAAGCCCAGATATGAAAGGAGCTTTTTCATTCTCACACTGTTAATAATAACCTTTGTACAATATCACAATACATATCTCAAAAGGAGAAATAACCCTTTGAAATGAGAGAAAATATAATTGCTATCTGAAACTTCAATTTTATCATGGTCACCTATAAAACACACAGCAACTTACTGTTTTTGGAAAGTGAACGGAAAGAGAAGGAGCCTTGAATTTTTCAAAGGGATTAATTTCTGGCACATTTCTGTGGCTGGGAAACAATGCAGTAACAGATGCATATGAAATTCCAGTAAACGGCTTTAACTTTGAGAATTATTTATTTATTTATTTATTTATTTCAGTATCAGTGAACAGTGAAATTTAATATTGTGTTCAACATCCATTTTTTGTACTAAGATCAGCCTACAGAATTTTAGGAGTACAAAGATGCAATGAACTTAGGACGTTAAGAATTTAAAATGTAGGGAATGTAAAATTTTGAGGAGCTTAAAAATATAGGACTGAACAATAAATATGCATTTATTACTCATTTTGATATATTTTCAATGTATTTATTAATCACTTTAGTGTCTTTAGCATTTATTGTTCCATTCCATATAAACATGTCATACTCTCCAACAATTTGGAGATTCACATTATTAATCTACTGTATTTATCAAGTAATTGGAATCCTTCAAAATTCTTAAAATCACATCTCCCTTCTTTTACTTAATATTTAAAATCCAGACAACTGAATTATAAGGTATGACATTTGAAGGCAAAAATACTTTATAAATTAAAGGTTTGAATCACTTTCAGTTTGTCTCTGGTTTACTTCTGTTATCTGACTGGTGTTTATTCTGGCAGCTGAAACCTTTACATTAATTTCAATGGAGTATGTCACTAAGAACTCATAGTTTTATACCCAACTTAATCATCAGCATACTTTCTCTCACAACCTGGAATGGTGAAATAAAATGTCTTTGTTTATGCTAAATCTATTTTACTTTATATATACATATATACAGGATTTATTGAGGAGATTTTCTTTTAAAAAGAGAGAGGATTTAAAAATTACCTGGGAAGTAAATTTCCACATTTATTTGTATTTAAAGAATTTAGGTCAAAGTAAGTTAACTGAGAGAACAAATATGCCATTATTTAATCATACTTATTTCTTGTTACTAACTTATATGTGTTAACATAACTGAAAGTTCCTTAATTCTGAAAGTAACTGATGTAATCTGTAATAGAACAAAATCCTCTGGGCAAAATAGACTACCACTCCTATCTACCATGAAAGCTCTGACTTGAATGGGAATTAAGTGCTCCCATAGGTCTTGTGTTGAGTGGAAAGAGGCAGAAAGCTGGTGAGGGAAACTGTTATGACCAAATAGATCTAATTCCTCATTTTCCTCAGAGATACTTGAAAAGATTTCTGTGGCAATTTTAATGGATTAAGTACAAATAAAATACCAAGCTTTTGCCAAACATTCTGAATATATTCTTACTAAATACATTAAATTGTAGTGTTAAGTGGACCATTTGATGATAATATTTAGATACTGTAAGATTAAGGCTGGTTAATTCTTAATCCCCCTGTGGTATGGCAGCATAGCACTGATTGTGCTAAAAGGTTGTGTATATTTGCCATATTTACTAGCAATAATTATTTAAGCTTCTTTATTTCAAAGTATTTCAGGCATGTCAGTCTAATAATATTGGTATAAATAAGATGAAGAAATAGTACCACATTTTGAGAAGAACTTGTTAGAGAGAGGGTGAACAGATTCTGATTCAGTGAAGCCTTTGATAAAACTACTGACTTCAGTGGTACATAAACACAGACTGGAATTAAATTCTTAATTTTGTTACTGAAATGGTATCTACAGCACAAACTATATGTAGTGCATACCTAATAAAGAAAAGGTAACATCAGTTTAAGTAAGCATATTACAGAACCATTTAGATTAAACAATGCTTATGCCTTTGGAGGCAGAAGCTATAGGGGCAGTAACCACTGAGCAAAAATGGCATTATGACTTCGGGAATACTGTTCACTATTAAAAGATTTTTTTAAATTATATCTGTATTATACTTCCAAGACATGTTAACCTTGAATATTCTCTTTGACCGTATCAAGCCTCCATTCTTCTTCAGCATAGTTCATTAAAAACTTAATTCCAGGTTAGCTTTTCATTTAATACCAAATAAACATTTCCTACTGCTTCCTCTGAATATTTTATTTCTTTTGTTCTTGCTAACAAAAGAAAATAATGTATTACCACCCTTACTGTTCTCCTTTATGAACTTTTGGCAGGATTACATCTCCTTTCCTCAGAATTACCAAAGCAATTGCTCCTAACCAGTATTCCTACGGTGTAGTTTTCTTCAAGCCTTCTTTTAACTCCCTGCAGGTTTTCTTCTTTGTTGTTTTTATTTTGTTTTTTTTTGTTTGTTTGTTTGTGGGTTGGGTTTGACTTGGTTTGTTTTGTTTTTTCTCTTTTTCAGATGTACATTACTGTGTTTTCAACAGTTGCTTTTTTCTTTACTGCAATATCTAGCCAATTGTTCAATTTCACATTAAATACACACTTTTCTTTGTTTTTCCTTTCATTTCTTTGTAAATTAGAAGAGAATAACCTTATGTCATCATTAGCTGGCAGTACCCAAATCAAGTGATGGTGCAGCAAAGGATCAGACCAGTTACCATGCTTTCCCTATTATCATATCTTCCTGACAAATCCTTTCCCCCTACTCTCTCTTCCCTGCTATAGTCTTCCCTTATCCAGCCACTTGAGGATGTTGTGATCATTTAACTGTCTGTCTGTGAGACACACATACACTTCAAAAACCTTGGGCAGGCAAAGAAGTGCTTCTGCCTCTCAGTTATTAGCAAGTCAAATAAATTGCTTGGCCAGTAGCCTAGGCTCTTTGGGCATTTCAAACACTGTCCAAGTGTTTAATAATCAATAACTTTACAGGGATTTGAATTGGATCTTTTTGTTTATGTCTAGCTGCGCTTTATACATCATGAGGCTATTACATTTGGAGAATCTTCTTTGCAACGATATGTATTCCTTCTCTTTTTTCTCTTAGTATCCTGTTTAATTTGGGCAAAACAAATGTTTTGCAAAAATGTAAAAATATCTTTGCCTCTGCCTGGAAACTTGAATGAGGAGACAATATACTATGGCAGCTCCTCATAGGTATTTATACACTGAGAACTCTTAATCCATCTAATTGTGGTAGAGCTAAATTATACCTTGGATCAGCTTCAAGGATTTTGTGATGAAAGTATGTTCCCTTATTACAGAGTAATAATAAAAAGAACTATAGCTTTTTTTCTTCTGTCATCAGTATTGTTATATAGCTGAATGCTACTGAATTGGTTGAAATTCTCCACTGAGAAAGACTGTTTCTCTATATTATCATCAAACAATGATGAGTGAATGAACTCAGTGCACCATAATAGAATGTGGTGAAATATGCTGACACTGATGTGATTCTTCACTGTGATGTTAATAAATTCAACACAGGAGTTTCTACAAAACACTAATATGAGATATTCAGTTTATGGGTGTCTTGTTTGTTACCACAATTGATATTTGTCAAGTTTTTTTTTATTAGATTTAGGATTTTCTTCCAAGTGCTTAATGTGAATGATAAATTCATGATTTCTTTTGGACATTCTGGACCAAATTAATAATTTTTAATGTTTGTTAACAACCAAGTTTCATATTACTTTTTTCTCTTGCTACAATTTTTAATACATGAAAAGTGTTTTTGTCTAAATAAAGGATCCAAAGATTTATTTTTATTGTTTCAGGTGCAATGCATTGGTCTGTGAGGAAATAAATCTATAGCAGATAATATAAATATACTGTATCTCAATTTGCGCAATAAGCATTAAATTAGAAGAATGGAGTTACTGATTTTGAATTTCATTTATAGTCAAAGAAAAGTAAGAAAATTAGAAACGATCAATTATAGTTTTAGAAGCTCATACTTAAAATCAGATCATAGCACACTGTGCAGAATTCACTGTGTGAAGAGTAGGAGCATATTGCTACATTCATATTGTTATTTAAAAGTAAGCATTCTAAAAACTCATGCTATTGAATGCTCTGAACAATTGAGCTATTGAGAGGCAAGTTTTAAAATGGTGGAGAATTTATCCTCACTTGTACAAACATGAATACAGTCAAAACCACAAAAAAAAAAAAATCCTTAAACATGGCAAATGGAAAACTGTTTTATTATATTGTCTGAAATGTTTACAAGTTTCCTCTTAAGAAGCTTGTATTCTGAAAGCTTTTATAACAATTATGATTTCGGAATCTAAAGTGTCAGTTGAGAAATCCTGGAAATCCTTCCTCTGGGAGTATCAAAACTGCCCTTATCCAGAACTATAAGCTACTATTAAGGAGCTAGAGAACCTGACACCTGACATTCCTAGGAACTCAGAGATCTGGTTTCTCATAAAGTGACTTCCCAGTAGCTTGTCTAAGATGTTTCTCAGGATCCACTAGCCAAAGACTCCCACCTACTTTCCAAGTGAATTGTTTTGCAGTTAAGTGAGTGGCAAAGGTAGATCAAAGACAATAGGGTGGGAATCACCTCTTGAGTTATACACCTGTATTTAGACATCTGCAATGTAAGCTACTGACGAAGCTTCTGTAGAACTGACAATTAGGTCAAAATAGTTGCATATAACCTAGAGTTGCTCAGTTTGCTTCAGGATGAAAAATTAAAATTGATCAGCTGAATGGTCTCTAACCATTGGTATCTAGTAGCATGAAAAAGGACATGAACTTGGCAGAAATTACACAGATCCTATGGGAGCCCCTTGCCACTCTTGGTCAAAGGTCAAAAGATCAAATATCTCAAAGACAGAAAGTGTTCATGTTTAGGCAGTGGTTTTGTTTTCCATCTCTATTTCCTACCATGGAAGCTTAGACTCATCCCTCACATATAGACGCTTTCATGCAGATACTTAAGTTTAAATGTATACATCTGAACTGAAATTCTACCCATAATTCTATTCACATTATACTAAAATAGATATATATCTATAGAATTTGTTTTTCTTAATAAAGTTACATTTCTGGCAGCAAACTCCAAACTTTTTGTAGTTTACTGACAGTAAATCTAATTTGTGACTATCGTTCGCTTTCAAATGCTTCAGAAGTGGTATTAAAGAGGGGAATAGTAATCCCTATTTATTTTCTCTATCCCATTGAATATTATGTATTTTTCATACAATGCTTTTACCACCTCTCTTCCTTTCTATCAAAAGAAAGCTATTTCATTCTTTCTAGCCTTTTGTACACGAAAATCTTCTTTATTCCCATTAGGGAATCCCTTCATTTGTTCTTTGTCATCTTTTTTTTTTTAACCTCTCGGTAGGTTCTTTGACATAGCTTTCAAGGTCTGAACATTATTTTGGCATTAAAGTTTTCCTTTTCTCTTTTCCCATCTTAACCTTAAGCACTTCTTCATTTTTCTGTCATCAGATGAGCACAGTCTTCAATTAGTTATCTGCAGCATCTTTTTCCTAAGTTGATACAGTAGATAAAGAACACATTGAGATGTGTGAATACTGATTTTTTCCTTCAAGATCATAGTTTAAATACATTTTACTAGATGAAATGCCAGAACTGCAAACAGTTCCTCTGACCACATGTGGATAATTTGGTTTTATGTAAAATAAATATGTATTGTTTATGAGAAATGCAATTAGTTTTTAAACAATTACAATTGGCAATAAAATTTAGTATTATTTCAGGGAAAATACAGCTTTTCCTGTAGTGCTTTGAGTTTAAACTTAATTTTTGTGGTGTATATTAGAATTAAACAGTCAAAGCAGACTACTTAACAGCATGACCTAATTCAAAAATACTAAAATTATTGTTCTTTGCTTTTACATCACATAATGGTGTAAAAGCTAAATCATCAGCAGAAGAAACAAAAGACTAGAAGAGGGATAACTACCTATAGAAAATGAAAATTCCTGTGTAGAATTTTTAAAATGTCTTTTTTATACCAGTGATTCATAACTTACAAGGAAAGGGACAGCTAATGCGAAGCAAAGCTTAAACTTGACAAGTAGAAGTGCCATCAATAATTATACTGTTAGATTCAGTTAATGAAATTGTCAGCTGATTTTCCAGGCATCTAAGGAGCCTGTAAAATAGAACAGTTAAAAAGAAAAAGTCATGAGCAGAAAGTTGTGATAGCAAATAAAAGTTTAGCTTAAGAGGCTAGTTTGGAAAAAATCTTTTACAAAAGACATGTGGAACACTGGGGGTGAGAAAGCATCACTCATGTATAGAGATGAGAAATGAGGAGTTGCTACAGTCCACACACCAAAAAGAAAGCTTGTATGAAAATTTGTACTGGTGAAGAAATAACTGATGTTGGCAGGATGAAGAGGGAGAATTAATTTTGGTTTGGAAGAAGAGTGTGCAAATGGGAATGAGAAAGACATGAAAAAATAAGAGTCAACAGGAAGGCAGATTGGAGACGGATTTGCAAGAATACTTGGGAAACTAGGAAAGCTTAACAGTCAGGACTGAATCTAAGACAGAAATTCTGTTAATCTAATGTAATTTCATCTGTCTGTAATGAAGACATCAACACTTGAGCTACATGCACTACATTTTCCTTACAGACAAGGATAAAAAAACCTTCTTTCATCTAAGGGATTCTATATGCTTGCATTGGAACTGGGCTGCTGTTACAGACAAGACTGAAAAGAGTATCAGCTAGAGGAGTCAGGATAGGAAAAAAACCAAACCACTAAAACCAAACAACCAAAAAAAGGAATCCTGAAGTTAATAGCAAGACTTTTCCTTAAGCAGAAAGAACCTAGGTCAAGGATAAACACTTCCTATTAAATTGTAGCAGGAAACATAGGATTCAAAGTACTAGTTCACAGCTAACAGTCTCCAAAATCTTCTTTGTGTGAAAAAAAATTGCCCTTTTTTTGTGTGTGCTGGTTCGCATCTCTTACCAGGCAAAACTCTCAGTCACCCCGTAGCTTTGCTGAGTTCATGCTTTAGGGTTACCAGTAAAGCACACAGGAGAACTGAGCAGAAAAAGGGGAAAGAATTTGTACTTTTTTCAGTCTTAGGCAATTTATGTTCACTCACATACATAAGCAAAACATTTCAGTGCAATAACCTTATTACTATTGTAAATTCAAGAATCTGTAGCTCAGAAATAACCAAGGAAATGTTTCTTGTGTAACCATAATTAAGTCCCTTATACTTTCTCACCTAGTTTGTAATTATATTGCTGAAATTTTTTGAAAATGGTAGTTACTTGGGGGGGTTTCTTCCTTTTTTTTTTTCTTTCTTTTCTTTTTCTTGGCTTTTTTTTTTTTTTTTTTATTTATAATTTGGTTTTAAGTAATCTATAAAATATTAATT